>JASDQU010333633.1:0-12746 GCA_032191745.1 Picea mariana
AAAATAGATTGAATATAATTTTTTTAATAAGTACATCTAATGTGTATTTACAATATTGGATTTGAATTTGTTATAATAAACCAGAATGAAGATCAACGTGATTTTTATTTTATTAATATGATACACATATAAATACATAATCTATGACCTTTGAATTCATCTTCCAAGAGTTCTATTGGACTCCTGATGATAGTTCCTATTCACTTGTGACTTTTGATATTCCTTCTCAAGTGAATAATATAAAATATCATAACCCTAAAGTATTAGGTTTCCAACATCCCCCCCCTTAAAGGGGTGTATATGAGTCCAAGAAAAGAGCTAAATGTGCTCTTTGAATTTGGTGGTTTGGGGATGACCATAAACCAAATTGCCAACAAAAGTTGACATATTGTACTAAATGGTGGTTTAAGGAAGACCAAAAACTATGGAACTTGGCTCTAAGGATTAGTGGTTCCCAGAACATTTGCTAATTTAGTTATAAGTTGATGTCTTCTACTAATTGGAAATGCTCTCAAATGGTGGTTTAAAGATGACCAAAAATTGTTGTCTAGAATAAATTGTAAGTATTCTATTAAATTGTGGTTTAAGGAAGACCACAAACCAAATCATACTAATAAAATATGGCTCTAACTATGGTTTTCTTGTTCCTGCTTGATTTATAGGACTTCAAAACTTGAATCTTGACTGTTAATTGCTAATATTATTCCCTCTTGTCAGAGATAAGGTGAGAAGATGAAAATATTTCCACTGCAAGATGTGTTAATACTCAAGAATGAATTCTTTGGTATGACTGATACATATTCTTGTCTATTGATGACCATTGTGAAGAAGTAATCCACCCATAGTGATTGTTTACTCTTGTAGGGTTCTTACGTTTAGAACATCTGTCTGGACGATGATTATTCTTTTCACAATGATCATAGGGATGAATATTAAAATATTGATCCTCCATATGGTCAACTTGATGACAACGTTGGCATTTAGGAATATGATCTTGAATTGGCGCAAGTGAAGATGAATTTTCTTGAAGGAATCAAGCACTCTTGAACTATATTTACTTGGAATAATATGGATTGTGATAGGTCACTTCCATTTTGTATCCAAGACCCGTTTTGTGTTTTTTGTTGATGATTTCTTCCCAAGGTATAATGATGGAATTGGAAAAAGTGAAAGAGGAACTTGTTTATGACAAAATTTATCTTCAATTGAATCTTCTTTTGAAGTGGCATCATTGATTTGATCATGTACTCGCTGTTAATAGGAATCATTCTCAAATTCAAAAAAAAATTGTTTTGAAAAAGGACTAGTTTAGAATGCTGATTCTTTTGTTGTATTTCATCTCGTTGGAGTTGTGATTCAAGATGGAGAAATTTGATTTTTTCCTACGAATCTTGTAAACAATTTAGAACATTAGTGAGAATTGTTTTTTCAATTGTGACCATATTGTCGACAATAGAGAGTGTTAGAGTATTAATTAAATCTAATAATTCATCAATTCGAGCCATTTAAAGACTATATTGGACCTCAAAGGGTTTCTTTCAACTTTACTCTTTGATAATCAAACTCAACAATTCAAACTTAGAAAACAGAGGGTGTCGACTTCTACCAAAAATGCACATGTTTATACTTTAACTTAATTTTAAAAAAGTACACGTAAATTTACAAAAAAACTATTTGAAAGTTACAATTATTCTTGATTCTGGAGTTGACTTGATCTTAAAGATTGAATGTGTTGTTGATTCTTTGAGTTTGTTAGTCTCTATGATCTTTATCACCAAAATTCTAGTTTAGTTATAAAACGTTAATGACCATGGAAGGGAACTAGAATGATCACATCCATTTGATATGCTAGGCCTTGGGATATTTCTACATTAAGGAAAGAATCGAGGGGACAATGCAACAATAAAGGATGAACATTTTAAAGTAGAATATTTTGGAATCAAGAGTTATCAAAGATGCAGTGAAGAATTTATTTCCTTGTGTGCAATTGAGAGATATAGAGAGAAAAAGAAAGGACACATTGAGAAGAAGATGGTACCAGGAAATCTAAGGGATGTTGCAAGACAAAGCCTGAAAACTATAGTGTAGAAAGTAGTCCAACGACTAGGAGAATAAAACCTTGACACACAAATGGTCGCCATAAATTTGGATCATCAATGTTACAAGAAGTATGGAAAATTAGGAAAATCATTTTACAACTCTAAACTAGCCAACACAGTTTGGTGGCATGAAAACATAAGTTTGGCATACATTTAGTGTTTGATATAACCTAATACTACTCTACATGATAATAAATCTAGTCCCTCTTTGTTACTAAATGAAAACGATCCTTCAGTGGGAGTTGTGAGAAGGTATATGAACAATCCATGTAAAGAACATTAGGGGGAAGTAAAATGGATTCTCAAGTATTTGAGAGGTACTACTACTCATGCATTATGTTTTGGAGGTTCATACATTGTTCTACATGGATATTTTTATTTAGATATGGTAGGTGATAAAGATAGAAGGAGAAGCAACACATGATATGCTTTTACTGTAGGTGGAACAACAGTAAGTTGGATTTCGAAACTGCAAAAAGTGGTTTCACTTTCAACAACAAAAGAAGAGTATGAGTATGTTGCTGTGATCCAAAAAGGATCCATAGAAGGCTAAGAACAACTCAGAATTCATAGAGGCAACTCGTGATGCTCATAATGGCTTTAGTAGATAGAGAAAGAGAAAAAATTCAAAGTTCCCAAAACTCAGTGAAAATGACTTTAACGAGAAGAGCGTGTCGCAATATTTTTAACGGTGCAAATGACTTGTAAAACATAGTTACGAATCAAAAGATATTCACAGTCAAAGTTTTGGTCAACCTAGCCCAGTCAATAGGGATGAGTCAACATTCGTACTGCTGATGTTAGCATCAGTACATATGATGTCATCATTCGTACAACATATGTGGAAATAACAGGGGGCGACACGTGTCATGATGATGTGGCAGCACTAGAGCCTGCTCCGTGTCACTCATTTTTGGACTTTTCAAGTCGACATGTGGACCAATGAAAACATGCCACGTGGCAGTCTGTACATGACACATGGCATCCGTACAATACATGGCAGTGACGTGGAATCTGTACAACACGTGGTAGGCTGACGTGGCATACAAGTGATGTGGCAGGGTGACTGTGCAAAGAGGTGACATGGGCCAATGGTTGGCTTCCATGTGGCCCAATCATGGGATGCCATGTGGCAGTGGGAAAATGGCCAATGACGCCCAACAACCGAAAAAAAAAAAAAAACATATATTAAATCTGGCGGTGATTCCGCCAGATTGGTGGCATATTCCACCGCCCACCATTCTAGTAGCATCTCTGCCAAATATAGCCGGTTCACCATTCTAGTGGCATATCCGCTGACTAAATAGCCAAATGCCAAACATTTATAACAATACACCAAACAAAATGAGATTCCACGGGTTTGACCCCGAGATCTCCCCTAAACCTCCGCCTAACCAACGTCTTAACATAACATCCACCTGCCAACGCGCCAACGATCCCATTATTACACAACTGCCTAGATTTTATTATAAAAAGGGGCTTTTGCCAGTGTATGGGAGGAGGGGAACCAAGGGTGCGGTCTTACGAAAGAAGCACAAATTTCGAGACAGAGGCATGGATTTCGAGATAGAGTCCAGTCATTAATTGCAGGTGAATGCACGAAAATTGAGACATGATTGTGTCTTGGCCCTGAAAGTGCCAGACTCAGATTGAGGCATGGAGACAATCATTTTTTGGTAATTCGACGCCACAGACGCAGTGGTGATGTTTTTTTTTCTGATCTGAGCAAAGCTTCTGTAGCTTAACTCTAGAATGAAGTATACTTATGTATTTTTCCCAATTCTTTTGTGGAGTTAATAAAAATGCCTACCCATTTGAGAGAAGGACTCAGAGACATAGTCCACTAGGGATGAACTCTGTTATCAAGTTCTTTGTGTTTACATTTGATGCTTATGATTCTTTCCTTTTGAGTTTTTCCTTCTTTATGGTGCACTTTAGTTTATGCTCATTTAATACAATTCTTTAATAAGTCACCATACAAAAAGATCCTGGATCATGTTGGTATCAGAGCAGTCGTCTTTGACTTGAATTGTTGAGTATGAATTCTTACTAGGGCCAAGCATAAGCAGGGTGAAGGAAATCTTAAGACGTTCAATCCCGAAGTTGGCCATGCATTCCGAAGGAAGAAAATGGAAGAAGAGGACTAGCATGATGAACATGAGAAAAACTTTCACATGGTCTTTTATCGCATGTCAGAAATGGTCGAACGAATGTATGGAGATTATGAGAAGAGGATGAAGAAGAAAGGGAAGAAAAATGAAGCACATGCAGGTGATGATGCTTCGATAAAGCAAGGGGCTGGAGGAGATCCTCCAGAGCCTCCATCTTCACCTTCAAGTTCTAGTTCTTCTTCCTCTGAGCATTCTCATCATTCTCATCATTCTATCCATAAAGCCTCTTTTAAGAAACCATTATTGAAGCTTGATGTGAAATTTTCGTTACCTATGTTTAATGGAGATGCTAATCCTGAAAAGCTAGATAATTGGATCCGACAGGTTGAAGTATATTGTCGTGTTCAACATATTGATGAAGAGGAAGTTAAAGTGCAACTGGCTTCTTTTCGGTTGGAAGGCACCGCTTTCGTATGGTGGGAGAGCAAGCTTCAGGATATAAGTAAGTGTGGTAATATTCTTTCCTTATGGTCGGAATTTAAATCAGAGATAAGGAAACAGTTCTATCCATTAGGGTATTTATATAAAGCAATGATGGAATGAAAAACTTTAAGGAAAAGTAAAGGTCAAACTGTACAAAGTTTCACAGAAAAATTTAGGAAGAAATTTCTTGCATTGAACATTCCTTTGGATTTTTATGAAACTTTAATGAAGTATATTGGCGCACTTCACAGTTATATTCGTCATACTTTTTTCTTGTTTAACCCCACTAGTCTTGACGAAGTTTGTGTGTAAGCCATGTTGATGCCAAAAGACTAGTGACTCTCAAGCATCAACATTTTCAACCTCCCACGGGGCTAAGCGAGAATATCACCCTAGGCTTAAACTCCCAGACAAGAATGAGCATTGAAATCTACGTTAATTTTACCCTAACCTATAGTCCAAGCATAGATCCCCTTGTCCTTAATTTTTCTTTTAACAATATTTAATTTTTATTTGATTTATGATTTTATGCTATTTACAATTTGATCATTTATATGTGAGGAATTATAAAATTAAAAAGGAGATACAAATCATAAAAGTAAAATGCATGGTTTTGTTTTATTTTAGCAAAAATAATTTAAAGCAAAGTCAATCTAAAAGATAGAAAAATTAAAACAATATGTTAGATTTAAAGTAAAAAGAAAACTTATTATGTAACACTACACTACCAATATTTAATTTTTATTGATTTATGATTTTCATTTATAAATTAGGATGTGACTAAGGTATAATAAATCAAAATAATAAAAAAATAAAAAAGCTTATATACATTAAAATATCTAATAAGTAAAACATATTCACATATATAGCACTTATGAATTTGTTCATTTTCTTTTGAAGTTTAGGATGTAAAGACAAAAAAAAATTAAAAAAATTAAAAATAAAATAATAAACCAAGATTATATACACTAATTAGATAGTATATAATTTTATGAACATGAATGTTTACAATATAAATATAATTAAATTGTATTTTTTAAGATGTTGTTTAACATTTTTTTTATTGTGAAATCAATTTTTTTTTTTAAATAAATAAAGAAAGGAAAACTAAGGATTTTAAAGAAAATTCAAAGAAACATTTCAAAGTGAGGAAAAACTGATTTCATTAAAAAGTTTTTCATATAAATTACAAATCTTCGAAATCTGCAAGTCCCTGCATAGATAAGGGCCAAGTATATGATTTTTAGTTTTTCTAGACGAAATGTACAATAGAAAGACCAAGCTTAAAAAAAAAGAAAGAGTAAGAAGTGGAATAGAGCAATGATGGCGAATCGCAAAGAGGAAACCTATAGAGAAACTGATTAACGCCAAATAAAATCGAGCATTAATACAACAACTAACAAACAAACCTTTACCTAGTGAAGGCCAACAAGCTCATCCTTGCCTACCTTTCGCTGCTTTGCAAAACCACCTGCTACCTACGATTTCGTCAATCTCCACTGAAGATGTAGGAAAATGCTGAAATGACAGAGTCCTCACATCACTCTCAACATATCATTCTATGAAATTCCTGCCAAAGTCTCTCTCTGATTTTATTTCTAAAAATACTTCCTTCAGAAGATTTCCGTCTTCATCAAAACCCTCCTCCCCCTGGCGAGCTGCTTCTTTTATATTATTTCCTGGACAGTTTGAGTAGTTATGGTCGTTTCTCAGGTGAACGGTTCCGGTGGTTATGGTCGTTTCTCAAGTGAACGAACTGAAGCGAACTGCTTGAAATAAGAAAATAGGAAATTTTGGGAAAAATGGTTACTCCACATGACGATTTTTCTGTTCGAGACTTTTCCTTTTACCCTACTCTCACGCCAACACAAATATCGTTTAAACCTCAGCCATTAGTTTATCAAGTAGTTCATGCTATCTTGATCTATATATAATCTTGAAGCTCCAGTAATGAACCTGTAGTGATTGTTGCGAGTGATAAACCGTGTATACATTGAGGGTTTGTCGGATGGCCCTTTTGCCTAGTTATAAGCGATAATATGTTCAATGAGCACGCTGGTGAGTACTACAGACGAATAAATCAATCTTATCCACCTTGAACAATCCGAGCATAGTCGAAATGATTAGGTACTGTCACAACAGGCGATGCAAGACCCTGCTATATCCATAATGCCCATTTGGTAAGCACGTACTCATTACTTGTGAATGTATCGCCGAAACCAGAACCTGGAACTTGGAATTAGATTATCCTTAATCTCAAGGAGAGAAAATAAGCTCTATAAATAAATCGCTTGTTCATATAGATTCATAATACCCCCAATTCATGTAAACCTTGCTTTCCAAAAGAATGTCTCTCNCTCATTCCAATAATTGCTCTTTGGTATCTTACACGTGGATTGTTTTGCATCTCTTCACCTGAATTCATACTTGGAAAAAAGTTCAACTTATGAGTTAGGTCAACCATAAAGTAATCCATAAGGGAAAAGGTTAGTATGAACATAGTTGGGACATCATGTAATGGCTTCCAAATCATAAGGTAATCTAAACCATGTTGAAAAGGTCAAGTGGAAACCTAGGTTTAAGGAGACATGTGGCAAGGAATATGGAATATATGATGAAATGATATTTTTTTAGAATGGTATGGAATAGTGCCAATAACACAATGGGAAGTTGTTATAATTTTTATGTCATAATTTAATTTTTTGAGAAAAACAGATGGTGTTAGAAAAACAGGACCATGGAGCAATAAAATAAAACAAATGCGGAAACAAAACATAGAAGATATACAATACAAGAGAGACACAGATTTACGTGGTTCACCCAGTGTGGGCTACGTCCACCAGAGAAATTGTCAGATCTTTCCTTTATTATTATCCAGCAAATGAAGGGATACAACCTACAGCAAAACCCGCTGTAACTTTCTCTTCTTTCTCTCACAGTCTCCTCTCTCAGAATACAATATTCACCACCAATCATAGCCGCAATACATTTCCCTCATAAAAGAGGGTTGCCTTCTAGGGCAAAAAACCCTAACATAATATCTACCGTTAGATCTGCGACCTTATAATGAATGGTCCAGATTTACAATGAAATTACAATATACATTTACAAGGCAATTTTTCCTTCGGGGGCTTTGCCCCCGAACCCCCATCGGGCGACACTGCCCCTAAACCCCCGCTGGGGNTGCACTCCCCCGCGTGGAAGAGTGTACATACTTCTGGGGTGTAAATACTTCATGGGGTATAAACATGGCTGAAAGCAAGGACCTTTGAATCAGGAAGATAATCATGCTCCACAACCAACACATGGAATATAAGGTGATAATGTGGATATAATAACCCAAAATGTATTGTGACAAGCTTTAACTAACTTTCAAATCCTTATCCATTTAGACAATGTAGGGCATATATCAATAAATGAGATATAAGGGTTTATAATAAAAACATGTTAATGTACCAATCGAGAGTGTGGAGTATGAATAGAGTTAAGAATGCAAAGAGAGAGAAACATAAGCCATATGATTGATAGGTCAAGAGTCACTAATATTTCACCGAGAGTATTGCGCTAATTTTAACGAGAGTGAGCGAAATTTTGCGCACGCAGTGTGATTGGAGAGGGAGCCTGACAACGCTTTGCCGGCTAAATCCTGTTGACAATAATCTTTGTCAACAAACCACTCACCTTGAGAACAGGGGAAATCATGTTCAAGAAGATCCCATGAAGAAACCTTCCAATCTCTCACATAAACCTTTCAAGAAGTTTAAAAGGAAGGACAAGAAGACCGCCATAGTGACGAGAGAAGGAGGAAAGCCATCTTGCACTCATTGCAAGAAGAGAAGTCACGATGAAGAACATTGTTGGAAACTACATCCAGAAAAGAAACCAAAACAATTCGGTGGAAAGGGGAAGACACAAATCATTGCTACAGTGCATCAAGATCTTGGTTCCGATTCAAGAGATGAAGGAAAGATCACAATGGTTGGAGTACAAGGTAAATATTCTCTTCATGCTAGTTCAAGTTCCAATGATGAATCCCATGTTGATGAACGGAAGAGGAATGAATTATTTCACATAAGAGTTGTATCTAAACACACTAAGATAGATAGATAATTTGATCCGGGTTCCCAAGTAAACTTAATATCTGAAGCACTTGTCAAGAAGATGGGTCTTGTAACAAAACCACATCCCAAGCCTTATCCTCTTGGTTGGGTATGTGATAAAGAAAAAATTAATGTCACCAAACAATGTAAGGTCAGATTTGATATTACTTCAAAGTTGATTGATGAAGTGGATTTGGATGTTGTACCACTTGATATATGTGGCATAGTGTTGGGAAGTCCTTATCTTTATGATAGAAAAACAGTCTTTTTTTGTCATGAGAACAAATACCACCTTACTAAAGGGGGAGTGGAATATATTGTTAGAGCACACAACATGAAGGTAAACACAACACTTGTTAGTGCAGGGAAAATGAAAAGACTCATAAACACTAATAAGAGATATGTACTCATGGTCATCAAAGAGAAAGATGTCAGGACATCCGACGCTTTCCAAGGGTGTGATCCATCTCATAATTTTTTTTTAATTGATATTGTTTCTAAGTATGAGGATATTTTTCAGGAACCAGATGGATTACCTCCTAAGAGGGAAATCCAACATGAGATACATCTTCAACATGATTCTCCTCTTCCTAATGTGGGAATGTACAGGATGTTAGTTGTGGATATGACAGAGATCAAGAAGCAGGTACAGGGCTTATTGGATCAAGGGGTCATCAGGCCCAGTTCATCTCCTTGTGGTTATCCGATCGTGATAGTGCCAAAGAAAGATGTCACATGGCGAATGTGTGTCTATTACCAGGCCTTAAACAAAATCATGGTGAAAAATCGATACCCTCTTACTCATATAGATGATTTACTTGATCAATTGAAGAATGTTGTTTATTTCACTAAGTTGTATTTGCGTAGTGGATATCATCAAATCAGGGTCGCAGAACAAGATGCATGGAAGACTGCCTTTAAAACTAAACAAGGATTATTTGAGTGGTTAGTTATGCCGTTTGGGATTTGTAATGCTCCAACAACTTTCATGCGTGTGATGAATGAGGTATTCAGGCCTTTCCTAGATGACTTTGTGATTGTGTATTTAGACAACATTCTTATTTTTAGCGGGACTTGGGATGAACATGTGAGGCATGCAAAGCAAGTATTAGATACTTTGCAAAGGGAAAAGTTGTATGTAAAATTTTTTAAATGTGAATTTGGAAAGAATGCACTTGTATACTTAGGTCATATTGTAGGAGGAGGACAATTGAAAATTGATCCTTCTAAAATTGAGGTAATTGTAAATTGGCATGAGCCAAAAAGTGTAACCAAGGTTCGAATCTTCTTAGGTGCAGTCCAGTATTGGAGGAGATTCATTCCCAACTTCTCCTTTATAGAAGCTCCTTTGCATGCCTTAACCAGTGTGAAGAACACTTTTTAGTGGGAAGGAAAGCAACAAAAATCTTTCAACACTTTGAAGGAGAAGATCAGTACCACACCAGTATTAGCACTGTTGAATCTTCAACAACCTTTTGAGATCGAGACAAATGCCAACAGATATGCCATGGGTGCAGTATTAATGCAATATCGTAAGCCTATCTGTTAGCACTCAATGTTTTTTAACTAAGCTATTGTTAACTATCCTACATATGATAAAGAATTGTATGCATTAGTCCAGAGCATAAAGAAATGGAAGAACTACTTGTTAGGGAAGGAAAAAATCATACATACAGATCACCAACCCTTACAGTATCTCCAAGCATAGACCAAACTGCAACAATCTCGACACTACAGATGGATGGGTTTTCTGCAACAATTTCATTTGGTAATCAAGTACAAGAAGGGTACAAGTAACAAGGTAGCATATATGTTTTCTAGACCTCCTATTGTTGCTTCTATTATTTTGAAGAACACTTCTTTATCTCATGATAGTTATGTAGAACAATATGCCATTGATGAAGATTTTAAAGAAGTATATGAGAACCTAACCCATGGTGCACATGTAGAGAACTATTGTCTCCAGGAAAAACTACTCTACCATCTTGGAAAGCTATGTATTCCTACAAGTGAACAAGTCCATGCAATACGAGAAGCTCACACTTCTCTTGTGTCTGGGCATTTTCAGGTAGGAAAAACTATGGCTCATTTGCAGAGGTTTTGTTATTGGCCTCAAATGAAAGCAATTGTAACTAAATATGTAAAGGGGTGTGTGATGTGTTGTACTTGTAATCCCACTAATAGAAAACTGGGGCTATACTCACCACTTCCTATGCCATCCCATCCATGGGAAAACTTTTCCATGGATTTTGTAGGGGGTTTACCAATGACCAAAGGGGGTCATGACTATTTGTATGTTGTAGTTGATAGGTTTAGAAAGATGTGTATCTTGATGCAATGTAAAAAGCAGATTAATGTTGAGAAGACTACTAATCTCTTCTTTCAGTATGTTTGGGTTCACTTTGGGTTACCCACATCCATTGTCTCGGATCGAGATTCTCGATTCCTTGGGGATATTTGGACTAGCTTGTGGAGAATGATGGACACCAAATTGAAGAGGAGCACTGATTTCCATCCACAGACCGAAAGACAGACGTAGGTGGTAAACAGAACAATGGTACTGCACCAATAATCCCAAGTTATGGGATGAACAAATACCCTATGTACAACATGATTACAACCGAGCTTTAGATTCATCCACTAAGAGTTCACCTTTTGAGACATGTTTTGGGTACCTACCCAAGGTTCCTTTGGAATTGATGTATGGGAGAGATGTCGATGTGAATGAAAAATGAACATAGGACAGAGCTCACAAGTTCATCCATAGGATCCAATAGATACACCAAGAAGTCAGGGAACAGTTGATGAAAAGTCAAGAACAATATAAAGTTTGACATGAAAAACACATGGTTGATCATTAGTTCCAGGTTGGAGACTGGGTATGGCTTCACATCAACAAGGAGAGATTGAAGGGTGAAGGCAATAAAATCAATCCCATTCGTTATGGACCCTTCACTATCTTGGAGAAAAGTGGTACCAATGCTTTTCGTCTCGATCTTCCACCTTATATGAAGATTTACTCTGCTATGAATGTAGAGAATTTGAAACTTTTTGAGCCTCCCATGATCATGGATCAAGATGAGGAAGTTTCAATACCTTCAGTTGATGATTTTTCACCTAAGTACTTGGATGAGTTACAGGAAGATATCATCCTAGACAGAAGGATGAGGAATTCACGCAGGGGTGATGTTGATTATCTTCCAGTAGGCTTAAAGGGCACACATCCAAGCAAGGTAAAGTGGATTGAGAAGGACAAAGTGAGGGGACTCTTCCCTCACTTACTAGTTGATTGATGAAATATTTTGGTGGTCTAAAAAACTCTCAGTGGGAAGCCGTGATCCAAAAAGGATCCATAGAAGGCTAAGAACAACTCAGAATTCACAGAGGCAACTCAGGACGCTTAGAATGGCTTCAATAGACAAAGAAAGTGAAAAAATTCAAAGTTCCCAAAACTCAGTGAAAATGACTTTATCACGAAGAGCACGTCACAAGCTTTCTAATGGCGTAAACGAAGTTACAGATCGAAAGATATTCATGGTCAAAGTTTTGGTGAACCTAACCTAGTCAGCAGGGATGAGTTAGCATCCGTACTACTGACGTCAGCATTAGTATGGATGATGTCATCATCTATACAACATACGTGGAAATCACAGAGGGTGACACATGTCATGATGACATCAACATGATGACATGGCATCACCAGAGGTTGCCACGTGTCACTCATTTTTGGAATTTTCAGGCCGACATGTGAACCAATGAAAACATGCCACATGGTAGTCTATACAGGACACATGGCATCCATACAATATGTGGCAGGATGTTCTGGCATCCGTACAACATGTGGCAGGCTAACGTGGCAGAGTGACTGTGCAAAGTGGTTATGTGGGCCAATGGTTGGCTACCACATGGCAGTGGGAAAATTCCCAATGATGCCCAATAACTGAAAATCCAAT
>JASDQU010333635.1:0-12746 GCA_032191745.1 Picea mariana
AGAAGAGGTGTCTATCAGGGAATCTTTGGTGTCCGAGGGAAAAGCCGTAATGAGTTTGGCTAGGACCAGAGCTTTCTTGATTTTGGGAGTGGATAACTCTAGATCGTATTCCTGAAGGATAACGATCCATCAATAAAATTTGTCATGGATCTGTCATCGATTAAGAAAGTATTGCATGAGTTGGAATCTACTACGACCTTGGTAGTTCGAAGCAAAATACTATGCTACAGTTTCTGGACTGTGAGGACAACTACTAACGTGAGTTTTTCATCATGATTATACTTGAAGGGTGGTAACGAAATATTTTTACTAATGTAGTAAATCACATGTTCATGCCCATCATCCCCTAATTGGATGAGGACTCTTGTGATTGAAACAACAGAGGCTGATAATTAGAGGATGTAATCACAATCATAGTCTGGGAGACTAATCAAAGGGGCATTGGATAGGGCGACTATTAAACCATCAAAAGTTGTTTGAGCATGTTCCTCCCATTGAAATTGGATATCATGATGCAGTAACCATAGAAACACATGTGCACCAGTGGCGTAGTGTGGGACAAAGAAACATAAAAAGTTGGCTTTTCCTTGCAAGCTCTAGAGTTGGTTTAAATTCCTAGGTGGTGGAATTTTTGTGATAGCTTGGACCTTGAGAGGGTCCACAGTGATGTGCCGTGTTGGGAGACAATGAACCCAATAAGGTGTCTGGAAGTGACACAAATGACGCACTTGAGGGGGTTCAAGCGGATATTATATTGGTGACATCGTTGGAAAATGATGCGTAAGTCGTCTAAATGATAAGTTCTCTTTTTGGATCGAGTAGTGAGGTCATCCAAATAAGAAAGAATGATGTGATAAATATCATGAAAAACGTAGGTCATGGCCCATTGGAAAGTAGCACCGGCATTTTTTAGTCCAAGGGGAATGATGCGATAAGAAAAGTTACCCCAAGGGGTTCTAAAAGTGGTTTTGTACTGATCTGCAGGGTGGATTTGAATATGATTGTATCCAGAGAACCCATCTATTGGGCTCTAAATATGTCCTAAAAACAACCTCTATGCATCAACCAAAGGTAGGCGCTGGCACAAGCGTTTTACTTGTTGCCTACATAGGTTCTTAGCTTTTGTTTTCAATACCCAGCCTCCAGATATGAAACACCTGTAAAGGAACAACAATCATAAAGGGAATGACAGTTGTTCTATTCAAAGTAACAACACAACCTACAAAAGGAACATCAATCGAAACAAAAGGAACAACAGTCGTTACATCGGGTCGAACTAATGTTGAATTAATTGCATTGTAGTATTTACCCAACTATCTAATTTGTCAACCTGGGGTTTGTAAACTGACGAAGCACACACAAAGTATATGCAAGATTGAAGTGGGACTAATCTAATCTAATGTTTAAGCTACAACTGAAATTGAATCATTAATCTAACACACGAATGAAATAGAATCATTAATCTAACACACGACTGAAATAGAATCATTAATCTAACACACAACTTGGAATTGAATTAATCTAGTTGCATAAATGAAATTAATCTAGGAATGAGAAATTTCTTGAAGGAATTAATCTAGAAATGGAGAACTACATGAAGGAAAAAAAAGTACAACATGTGAAGAGTTAAATAGCACAACAACATATGTGAGCTCACGCCAATGAAGCAATCTTTTATTACAATAACCAAATAAATCTTCATAACAAAATAATAAAACCATGAAAACCAAAACCATGAATCAAAGCTAAGAATCCCTTTCTCTTTCGAATCCTAATGACTACCATTAATGACTACTCTAATTCTCTACTTACAACTGATTTAATTCTAATTTCTCGTAATTGAATTCTCATGAAGAGAGAGAACTCTCTTTTATACATGAGAGCCTTGAAGATAAGATAACCATATCATTATTACAGATTCAGTTTTCTCTCAACCCATTTCCCATTATTACAAAATATAATCCCTTTAAATCCTCACACATATCTCTCATATATCTTAGATAAGATATTTCAACTGAATCTCCATGATCTTCTCCTTGGAATGGGCTTCAATTATCTCCTCAAATATTGAAATGGTGGAGGAAGTATTCGAGAAGTCCTTTGAAATAATCCTTCACATATTCCTACACATTACAAAGCTCACACATATTTGAGATATATATGAAAACATGTCAATTTTCTAACATTTAATCACAAATTCCCTTTTAATACTAAAATCAATAAAGTGGAGAACAATAAGGTGAAACCCAAGTATATTTATGGAAATGATATCGTGAAAGGTTAATGGGGTGATGAAATGTGAATAATGATGAAGGGAAAGGTGGATGAGAATAGGACATTTTTGAGCCCCAACACCATCCATAAAGGATAGTGCCTCTTGGCTGGCATAATCATCGATTATTTGGTATATGAAAGGGGTTGGGAAGTTGTCTTTGGGACAAGCATGGTTGAGGTCACAAAATTATGTTCAGATGTGAATAATGCCCTTTTTTTTGTTAACAGGGATGGGGTTGGAGATCTAAGAAGTGTACGCAATGGGGTAAATGAACCCGACAATGCGTAACTTGTCAATTTCGGATTTTGATAGCCACAACTTTGGATGGGTGTAGGGGGCGTTGCTTTTGATGAACATGGGAGATATTCGGCCATGTGTCAATTCAATGTTTGAATATAGAAGGATCAAGGCCAGGCATCTCTGTATATTACCAGGAAAAAATATCCCAATATTCTCGAAATAAATCTTTGTAAGCAATGATTTTTTTAGGGGATCATGCAATGCCAATGGTGATCTCTTCTATGATGCCTGGTTTAATGGAAATGTCAATTCTGACTATGGAGAATATGTTGGCCATGTTTCCTTATTCAAAAGCATTAGGAGCAGGGATAGGGTTTTTGAACCAGTTTATATGCCCCAACGAAATAAAATCCTTTGTTTCAATTGCACACATGGAGGCTTGGGTAGGAGGGTGAAAGACCTTATGTGAGAGGAAAATTACTCGATGATGGAGCACATTCCATGGGAAATTATGGGTAGTCAGTTCCTCCAGGATATCTTCATCGCAGTGGAAAAGGAGAGAATACAAGGGATCCTGGGAGGTGGCAGGGGGGAGTGTCAACGGGTAAGTTTTATTTTCCTCAAGGGGTGAGGATGTAGATGGGATATCGTGTACAGGGTGTGATGGCCCACTGGACATAAACCAAATGTCAAGACACTGTGGGGGATATCTCATTTTCTCAAGGACTGATGATGAAATATAACAAATTTTAGTAATATGAGCATCAATAGGGAGTTCTTAAGAGGGCTTAGACCGAGATATGTGGCATACTGCGGCTAATGTTTAGTAGAATTGAGGTAGATATGGGAAATGATGAATGGAATGGCCATAGTCTGAGCATATGGCACACACAAAATTGGTTCGTAACCCTTTCTTGCATGTGGTTGAGGACTCCTTAGTAGAGGCGGTGGATGTACTTGGTGGAGTGGTAAGCAATGGGGTTGTTTTAGGGATATGGATAATATTGCGTACGTCGGGAAGAGTAGGACATATGCTAGTGGGGTGTACTTCTCTTTTGCATAGTGTTCATGACGGTTGATCTTGGGGAGGGAGAGGAGCTATGGGATCATTCTTCCTTTGTTTGCCCTCAGTGGTGGTGGTGTTGCCTCTAGTTGAGGGTGAGGGTGGTGTGGAAGGAGCCTGTACTGGGATATGCATCAGTAATCTCTCTATCTTAGGAGGGAGAGATGGTGGAGGAACTTGTTGAGCGCTCAACACACCCTAAAATCTTTTATGAATTGTTTCTCTTTTGGGTACCACTTGTTTTCTTTTTTTCTACTTTCTTAATTGAGTCCATTGTGGAGGAATTTCTATTTCGTTTTCATGTCTCTTCATCGATTAAGTTGGATTTATTTGAACCTGTGAAAGTGAAACCTTTGTGTCTAAAAAGAACTTGGAATTTTAAATAAGAATATGCAACTAAAATTGTGACCCATGTGCTTATGTTCGGTGTCGGAAAAATCCAAGAAGTAAAATGACCACATAGTAACAATAATTGTTGATCACTGATGTATCATCAGCATCGGTAAAAGGTGGAGTAGATTTGCGCTAGTTGTTCGCAAAGAAGATTCAAGAGGTGGACGATTTCCCATCGGGATCAAAAAAATATGAGAGGGATAAACATTGACATTGACACCAGCCCTAATGAACCCTTGATAGCCAATTACTTATGCATTTTTTTGGGGTCAGTGAATATTCAAAGATTTAAATCATGGAAAATTTTCACATTAACACATCGTCGATCACCGATCTTCAATGCATTTTTGGCATCAGCCAGTTTTGAGAGGGTTAATCAGGGAACACTTGTTTAAACTTATCGTCGATCGTCGATCCTTGATACTTTTTCAGCATTGGCAGGGTAGGAACTATTTGTTAAAATGATTATCTAATGAAAATCCCCAATTCTCAATAACACTATTAAATGAAGACACCTATCTCAAACGTCGCGTTTCTTTGCCGCGTAGGTATTTCGTATGACCTAGTTTCATCCTGATTCACCTTAGGTTTGCCCCTATCCTAGTCACACTTCCAAGTCACCATTTCCACATCAACTTTGTATGACAAGATGGATCAACGTCATAGTTTTTTCCAAGAGATATCAACGAACATTGTCCAAAGAAAAGCATCGACTCTTGGTCCACTTGTTAATTTAGCGGAATGATGGGACGTTTTCAACACACAATAAGATCATATTCTGCCATTTAATAGGCCAATTAATGTTTCAATCCACATACGATGCTACCCTGTGCCTTGATCAAATAACGGGAATTTGAAATCACCGATGAACCACATTATATCCCATGCCTATGCCACCAACCTATGACTACATTTAAATCTCAAGCATAAGGTGGATCTGGCGACAGATTTTGTAGAACCACACCTACACCCCAAATTGAATAATTGATGTGACAAGGTAAGTATTATCTTCATTTAAATCACTAAGACAGATTTGAACACCTCCATTCTACACACAATTTTCTCATTTCGAGAGTAGCCGAAGAAGCGAAGAGAGTGTCTCAAGAGTTGTGTTTGATTCTCAGAAATTAAAAAAAAAACCAGGTTAAGTTAGTGCAAAGAAGAGGTATGTGTTAATTTGTTCATTTTGGCGGTTTCATTTTTATGTATCCACATTCTATCTGTAACACGGTGTCTAACGTTATTCTATCTATAGGGAAAAATCATCTAAGGAATCCAATGAACATACACTCACTGAGGGCACCGAAATTAAAGGAAGCATAGATTGGTGAAGGATATTCTCCTGATACAACGAGGCAATTGGAATTTTCTCCCAGAGTGAAGCCAGTCATCAAAACATCGACTAAGAAGGCATTTTATCAACCCCTTAATTTTGGCGATATAGAAAAAACCACTGGATAAAAGATAATGCTTCCACACTGGGGAGATTTCTTCAACAAAATCAACCGAGTAGATTACCCAAAGTTGATTCTCCATAGTGACTCAGATGTAAGGGTGTTCGATGACCAGTTTTTTTCCAAATATGCGGCAATCGTGCTTACATATGGTAGCTTTCTGAACTCCAGTATTTCTCTGCATTGAGGCTATGAGTTGGATAATCGATCACACAGATGCACAAAAGTGCCTAATCAATGATGAGAATGGAGGATGTGTCGGAGATTCTCTCCCAATAGAGGTCCAGAAGTATTACAAGATCAAGGACCTAGAGGAGTGGTTGAACATAGACTTTGTGGTGAATTTCTATGAAATCCATGACACCAGCTGATTAATGGCCTCTTGGTGGGAGGAAGACAAGAAATTTACAAACCGGAGCAATGGCTGGTATGAGACATCAAATTTGAGGGAGCCATATATCTACTTAATGGATCTAAATTTATGATTATATGGGGAAAAATATTGCTCTAATTTTTTGGAGGCATGGATGCCCCTGGCATACACTATGGCTATTTTGGGGAGTAGCTTCAATTGGGGAGAAATCATCTCCAAGCAATTGAGAACCTGTATATTGCAGGATTAGACACCTAAGGAGGGATAGGAGCCCACCTTTCACATGGCTTCTTATTTTCTATACATGATATGCGCAAGGAATGTATTCATCGGCATGAATCTGAGCTGGCATGTCGTAAAGATACCTGTACATGTCTACTTCAGCATCCTATGAGAAAATAGGTACAAGAAATAGTATGCTCTCATTTGTGATGAATTCATAGCCCAGGTGTATTTCGTTATTTTCAAAAAAGAATTTCCAAGACTGTCTCTAGCGGCCAAGAAAATGATTTTGAAAGTAGGCCACTGGTACCTAGATGAAACCACAACCTATATCAGGGTGTTTGGGGCCACCAACGTACCACATTTTCTCCCCTCTCACGTCCCACACCAGCTCATCATAGGAGAAATATGTTACCATACCATCCTGCAGGTATATAATGCCACTTTGGTTAAGGACAATAAACGAGCATTCATACCCTATGGTTTCCATGTAGGGTTTTGCATAGTGAAGGACTCTATGCAAGATAAACAAGAGGGTTTGAGCCAGCTAGAATACAGGTTCCCGACAGGTCGATTCAACAAACATGATCCTAAAGGCCTAGTTCTCTAGCATGCGTCACAAGTCTCTTCCTGTTGGCCATACACACATGACAAGTTTGAAGGGAATTTTCTCAGGACTAGGAGGAGGTACTATAGAGAAAAGTTAACCTGAACATGACTAGGTTCAAATCTATGAGTATGGATGAGCAAGTCAAAATGATAAAACATATGACTCAAGAAGCTCTCAAGGTTAGAGAAGAAAACAGAGCTGCAGAAGCCACATAGGCATAAAGGAGGGGGATGTTGTTACTAGAAGGATCCCAGAGAGTCATCAAGTAGCTAGAGAATGATTCTCAACTAGTATAAATGATGAGGATCACCTCGGTCGACCCAATCACAATCAAAGAGGAGCTAAATGGATTAGAGTCAACACAACTAGTGGAAACCATTGGTCTGGAAAATTCCAGAGTTCCATCAGCACAGGCCAGATCACCGGTGACCATTCCAACTCAGTATGAGATTCCAAGAACACCAGGTGAAATGGGTGTGCCTAATCCCCTGTTTGATCTAATAACCATCAATGATGATGAAGAGAGTTCAGAGGTCTCACTTGTAACTACGATACCAATTATGGAGGAGAAAGAAACTGGGGGAACATCTTCTCCAATTCCAGATGCATCATTTCCAAACCCTTTGCAGGGCTACCATGACGCTGAAAGTATCCTAGACACTGAGTTTCTTGACCTATTGGGGACCTTGAAAGATAGCTCCAGGGATGAGCTAGGTTCAAGTGGACAAAAAGAGGAATTACAACAACTAGATATAGACACCTCGACAACCAATCACTAAGTAAGTATTGATCCTGTCATTGACTCTTCAATTTAGGCCCATACCTCACTGGTCGATGAACACTAGATGGAGGTCGAGCCATTGGAACATCTGGAAGAAGTACAAGAACTGGTCCTAGAGAAAATACATACAACAGGAATATTGGGAAACACTCTGACCTGGGGAGAACAACAAATCCCTGAGCCCATAGATGAGGTCGTCGATTACAGTAAATCTCTAACGATGAGAAGAGGAAAGATATGATGAGGAGGACCACCAAGAAAAGAGGACTCACACTCGATAGCTCGATTCTCATCACCACAAAGGAGAAGCTTCTCAGCATAGAACACATGAATTCATCTGAGCTCATCAGTGTGGGGATGGATATCATTGATTCCACGTTGGATAAAAAAAAGTGAGATGAAAAGGAACTGGCCACTACACTGAAGGAGCTAGACCATCTGTGTCACTTGGCAAAATATTACCAAGACTCATCGTAGGCCACAGTTTTTCTGAAGAGTGAGTTCCAAGATGCATATGCAAAGTTCACAAGAGAAAGACATCTTTTCACTGCATGTGTAGCCGATTATCAAGAAGATACCCTTATGGAACTTACAACCTATAAGGATGTGGAGAGATGGTATGAAAAGGCATACCAAGATGTATAACGAATTGACTACATCAGCGTAGTACACAAGGGTTGAAATGCAGAGGAGCATGGAATTCAAGTGGTGATGGATAGCAACATCGCTCGGATCAGGAAAGCATCCAAATATTGGGTAAGTATGGCCCAATAGCCTCAGCGAGAAATACAGATGAGGTGGGCCGAGTGCAAAAGAAGTTGGGAAAAGATCAATCAGGAGATGAGAGACATTGGCCTCCTAGAGTTCGTCTCACCCGAAGACTTTTTTGACTTGCATGACATAGTCAAATGACATGCAGAACATGACTCAACATGGGGAGTGGAGTTCGCACAGGTGGAAATCATGATATCGGCTCAAATACAAAATTTTATGGAACATCTGATCAAGGCTCATGCAGTTCTACAGTGTTTAAGTGCCAAAGTCACCAAATATAGAGAACAGTCAATAGAAGTGAAGGAAACCCTTTCATCCTTGATGGACGAGCATAGATTCCCATATTCTAACACATGCAGGAATCTCTTCATCAAGTGGTCAGAATACGAGCATAGTTATCCACTCTAGTAGAACTACGAGATGATTTCTAGAGAATAAAGAGATCAAGCGCCATGTGTAAATATTTTGTTTTACCTAACACAAACTTGTAGGAGCTATTTTTAGTTAATGATTATTTATAAATAGGGGGATTGAACTTTTAGAAAAGGTTGATGGTTTTGGGGAAAATACCCTCTTTTTTGAGAATTGTAAAGAACTACTTCTGAGCAATCTTAATTGAGAAGTTTTGTTTAGAACCAGAGACAATTTTTTTTTTCATCAAAGGCGTTATGTGATTGGATTGAGGAAGAACTACTTCCAACTTGTATTTTAGTAGTTGATGTTGTAACGAGTAAGAGTTTATGAATCTATTGATAAGCTATATGTTTCAATATTTAGCAATTCTTTTGTTCTTAATGATGAAAATCAAATCATTGTGTTAATGTGTGATTGATGGTAGAGCTAAGGAAACTATTTTCATTGCACTCATCTTATTGCATGTGTATTTTCTTTCAACAATTGTATCTGAGTCACTGTTGAAATACCAATAAGTTAATGTATTATTACTAGACTTGTAATAGGTGTGAATATTGTTGTTTGCATGCTAGAGCACAAGGGTTATCCCAGGCTCAACCTTCTTCAGTAGTTAAGATTACCTTCTATCAGTTGGTTTATACCATCACACCTCACTTTATCGGACTCATCTAATAAAATAAAATACAAAAGATAACGTTTAATCTGAAGGAGGAACTTTCACAGAAAGATATCATGTTAATCACTAAGTAAATCCCATCTATAAATTAGCTAGATCGAAAGATATGGAGAACCATTCCACCCATCAAACGCTGCATAGTCTAATTGGGCCTCTAAGGCAGGTTTGGTTCCTACTATTGAGTTTAAGGGATCTTGGACCCCTAAACAAAATTGGTGCTAGAAGGAGGGTTGATGAATGAATGGATAATGATATTTCTGATAATATATTTTGCATAGCCTACAGATTCAAAACATCCCACATACATGGCTAGTAATTCTCAAGACATCCCACATACAGAGAGTACTCCCAAAACAAGTAACTCACCCAAACATGAGGAAGTAGAACACATATTACCTGAAATACCTTACGCTCTTCCCCACGAGGAGTTGAACCAGTTTAGAAATATCACAAGAGCTTACACTCAACAAATTGGATCATTACTCTTAGCCCCGTTACTTCCTCATAGAAAACAAGTAAGCAGACCAATCATTGATACCCTTGACCAGGTTTTTGTTCACACAGTAGAAGACCTGATAGATTTTTCCCTCACTGATATCGAACAACCCCTTAATCGAATCCCCAAAACACTAGCTGGTAACTACTATGAGCATGATGATTTTGAATCTGATGAGGAAGGGTTTAACTCGGATCGCTCAGCTTCAGAATCTCATGACATGGAATATAATAAAGATAATAATGAATAAAGAAGAAATCCACCTCAAAATAATCAACCTTGGTGGGCCAGAGATGCTTTGGAAATCCTAGGATGGGTACATAACCTCCCTCGACACCAAGAAAAATTACTTCCCAAATTCGACCCTGAAACCTATGGATTGCATGAAGACCATACTAGCTATAAGACTGATGAATGTACAACATGAGAACGTACTGTGTAGGATTTTCCCTATACCTTTGAGAATTCATCCTCAACCCACCTTTCAAAGTGATTGAACCTCCCCCAACCAACTTAAACAACAACATGGGTAATGTAGCATTTGAATTTTTTTGTATGTACCATCAAGAGAAACATTCTGAAAGAGATTGTCCCCAATGGGTGCACACTATGAATTTAATGGACAATCGGTTCCTAGATGAAGTTTCTCTTACCGAACAATCAAGTGGCTCAACGGTGAACATCGCCAATCATGAGAAAGTTGAGCCACCGGAAGAAACAACCATGTTGTTATGGGATCTTGACTTGTCGATGGATCCCAATGATGTATTTGAAGTTCAGGAACCACCCGTTGAGGTTTTGGCAGTGCAAACATGAAGAAAGGGTCAACCAGTCTTAAATGACCTTATCACTATCCAATCTTTGAGAGGAAAACAAACAGTCGATGAATCGAAAGGATCGGACTGGTGAAGTTTATAGGAACCTGAGATTGCATCATGTGGTGAGATAGAGCTTCCACGTGGCCCCTACACGTGTCAGAGTCTAAGGGGTCCATGGGGTCTATGGATGCACAAATCTAGGTGACATGTGGCATATGTACATGGGTCCACGAGGCCTTGAGTGATTTCCGGATGATACATCATATTTGACTAATATTCATCCAACCCTTCGATCCCATGGTCAGTAAGGGTCCACATAATCCCTGGATCTACGGCCTCCATTACTTTGGGGCTTCAACCAGTTCCATTCGATGACTGTGATTGAATTTATCATGAATACCGATGGCTAAGAAGGATTTGGGAGTCGCAACTAGCACGATATTTAAACTCGTCGTCGAGTTCCATAATGGGAGATGCACGTTGGAAGAGGGGCCAATGGGTTCAGTCGATTTGGGAATGGGTGATGATAGACGGTCGTTGAGGATTTCAAAACCACTTATGCGGTTGTTAATTCCTACTTTAATTTCTGCAATGGTTCCCCATCATTGATCTGTCCTTACTGATATTTGATGATCAGAGCTTAACCAGACGTTGATCTGATGATCCCTCTTTTCAACTCTAAGATTTGATGGTTGTGGTGGTTTTGGCGTTGCACCACCTCTAATCTCCCAGAGTGGTGAACGTCGGGATGAACTTGGTAGGGATCCGATGGTCAGGGAATCCCCTGAAG
Organism: Picea mariana; assembly: GCA_032191745.1. Classification (NCBI taxonomy): domain Eukaryota; kingdom Viridiplantae; phylum Streptophyta; class Pinopsida; order Pinales; family Pinaceae; genus Picea; species Picea mariana. The sequence goes on from JASDQU010333635.1 coordinate 11,380, forward strand.
GGTCCTTGAATCTATGGTTCTCATTACTTTGTAGCTTCAGGCTTCGGTGCTTTTCGAACCCTCTTGACGCAAATCCCCTGAAGAGATAAATCTCATGCCTCTCGTATCTTGCGCCACGTTTCCTCTTTGACCAACCATTGAGATTTAATCTAGTGTTTGTGTCTTTGTCAATTTTCACACTATGAAAGCCCTCAGCCAAAATCCTCTAGAGTACGAAGTCTCTAGACCATGAGATCATTTTCCACATACCCTTTCATCCAGCAGTCCTGGTTACTTCGATGATTCGACATTTCGGGAGTTTGGCGTGTGTCTCCCATATTTTTCCTCTAGACCATGCTGGATCTATCGCCATGGGTACCAAGCCTCTACGGCTAGGATTTACTCCATTGTTTGGGAGTTTTGGCACTAGACCGCTCATATTCTCCTGAAGTAAGACATCTCCAAAGAACTTAATGCTTCTCCTCCTACATCCAATCTAATGGTTGGGATAGGTCTACACTGGGTCTCTAGATCGATGACCCTCATCAATTTAGGACTCTAACCTTCAGCTATTTCTGAGGATTGTGGGGATGTACATCCCGAAGGGCTATCTCCTTTTTTACTAGCGCAGGGTTCCCCGACCCCGGTCATATGGATACTTTGGAAATTCTAGGGGATAACCTCTAATCCTTTAACAACAATTGGGTTAAGGACATGGGCATGAGCCCTTGTTCATATGGGTGAATATTCTAAAGGAGAAACTCCCTTCTCTGACATGATTGGGCTTTGATATTCCTGCTAAGGTAAACTTCAAGGGGTTGGCAAGACTTAGATAGTTCATTCGATATTACCCTCGAACCTTCTGCCGATTCCCATCCCATGAATCTTTGGTAGAAAAACTGAGATAAATCGAGAGATCATATAGACATAACAATTTACATAAATCATAGATATTTTCTAACAGCTGTTCAAATACTTAAATATTGAATCATAAACAAAGATATTTCATCATTGCATCCAATATAATACACAAAGTATGAAAATACTTATCAGAAATGGAAAATGTGAAGCAACTACTGAAAGGGGTGCTTGTTTCCTCCCAACCATATGCATAGTCAATCCTACTAGAATTACCATTGGCCACCCTCGAGATAGACCATGATGCTCTGAGAGAGATTCTTTCTCTTTGCTCCACAACAATCAGGTATGAAGTTTACTCTCCTTCTCCCACGGGAACTTGGAAACTGGTTTTCTTTGCTCCAAGCAAGGAGGTCTGCATGAGTACTTCCTTGGTCACTCATCAGCCTCTTTTATCATCTTGTAGAGAAATCATACCCCACGCTTCTTAAATCCAGATCGAGCTTACTAATAATCTTTTTTTTTTTCTT
>JASDQU010333639.1:0-12780 GCA_032191745.1 Picea mariana
TGCATGTGAAGCAGAGTTGCTTCCTTCTCAGTTCCCTCCTGGTGTTGTCATCTATTCTTCCACGACCCTTGTCATAACCCTTAGGGTCACGTCCTCCCTAGTTTATTAGAGGCCTTTGATATCTTCCACCATTGTTAAGAGGTGGTCTGGGTACTAATTTTGGTTTAGCAGCTCGACCCAGATCCCTCGTCTTCCAAATGGCTTCCTGTAGGCTGGTAGGCTTGAAGGCCTTAACCCAACCCTTCAAGGGTTCCATCAATCCTTCAGTAAAGAGCATCATGAGCCTGGTTGGGGACATATATTGCACCATCACTTCCAACTTCTGTAAATCATCAATGTATGCCTCAGCCATACCTATTTTCTTGAGTTGGGTGAGCTCCCGGAAATGTAACTCAGGATATCCTAGATCAAATCTATCAATGAGACTCTGAGTGAATTCTGTATAGGACACAATCTGGTTGTGGCCGAGTGTGGTGAGCCCATGGTACCACCATTCATGGGCCTTGCCATCCAAGTACATAGTGGAAAACTTGATGGCCTCCATCTCTCTCATGGGGTTAAGCTGCAGGTAAGTATCCAACTTCTGCGCCCATGCTTGTGCTGTCATCTTAGCCGTACCATCAAAGTATGGAATCTCTATCTTCCCTACCCTTTGCTCAAACTCAAAGCTACCCCTGTGGTTCGTCCTAGGCTGGTTTTTGAACCTGAGTTGACAATACTGGTCTAGGGACATCTGTCTTTGAACTTTCATATCCAAGCTATAGTATTCCCTGGTACTCCTGGCTAATTGTTCCACAAAATCTTCAACCTGTTCATGCTTCCCTTGCTCATCTGTGAAGGTGGGCATGTATGGTCTGGGGTTAGCTCTGCTACCTGAGTGTTGGCTTAGTGGTTCATCCATGAACACTGGCATGTATGGCCTATGATTGGTCCTGCTACCCATCTTCCCATGGAACATGCCACCTCCAAGACTTCCTTCGGATCCCAGTGCTTTCTCTGGGTTATATCTGACTTCCTCATGGGTTCCACTGGACCCTATAGCCTCCTTATTCCCATACATATTAGGATATTTTCCTCGATGGGTTAATTGCATCAGAAGGTCAGTTATCCTGGTTTGGTTCTCGTTCATTTTCTGTAGATTCTCATCAACTTTCTTCAAGGTTTCAGAGATTTCAGCCTGTCTCCTTCTGTTTCTTTCCTAATACTCATCCAACTACCAGACCAAGGTTCTTTCTGTGCGGTTCATGTTTTGTTGGAACTTACCAAATTTGGATACTAAGAGAGCCAAGCCCTGAGGCTCATGGTCATTTCCTAACCCTTCCATTTCTGCCTCTGTTTCACTGTTGTTTTTCTTCCTAGGACCCATAACAATTCCCCTATACTTCTGCATGCACCGATCTTTCCACATGTTTGGAGGATCGAGGCTCTGATACCACTGTAATGATCCCAATCTAAATTCTTTTTTGGAATCACTAACTACTACTAATTTATTGAGTTATTAAGTGCATACAAGATTCATCAACACATGGAGATCACAATATATTCAAGATGTAGAAGCACAAGTAAAGATCTGACCTTTTTATTATGAGAAATGTAAGATCAATACAATAGATGGCTGATCTGGCATAAAACTCAGATGGCCATACAAGAAATAGATCTGAGCTACTACAAAATGCTCTCGAAAATGCAAAATAAGCCTCCAAAGGCTGGATATACAATAAAGACTAAATCAAGCAGATCAACCTCCAAGCTGGAAAGTGCCACGTCTTGCTAGAATGCTGAAGCCCTGAATAATTCTTCCCTGCTACCAAAAGTGTCCAATCATCCCGAGAAATATGCCAAATGATAGATCGGGCAACTGTAAGGAAAACCCAGATGTCCAAATTCCCAAATCCACTCTCAAACTCTGTAGATCTGAATTCTCCACTAAATGGTGTGCCCCATTGGATGACTGAAATCCTAGCTGGTTCAGCCCTGATGAAGGAGGCCTCCAAATTCTCTAAAACTCTCCAAGAATATAGATTGGGCTATGAGAATCGCGTGGGAGAATTTTCGGGCTCAGATCTCAAGCAGATCTCCCTAGATCTGAGTTTTACTAAATCACAGGATGTCTTTTATGACTCCACGACGTCCTAATCTACAGAAAAATGTAGAATGATGATAACCCTCCAAAAAAACCCTCAAACTAATGGTCCTTCCCCTGCAAACAAAACCCAACTGTCGGAATGGCCCCAGGCCCTCAGGATAAGCTAGATCGAACCTCCCTCGATAATTTGGCCCTGAGACTAGAATGGTGTGGAGGAGTCTTTCATCCTCGAGACCAAGATGTGGAACAAGGTGAGTGGATATTTCACCACTGAGTTTCTCACAAGGGTTTGTACAACAAAACCCCCAAACTGAATGCTCAAGAGCATTAGCAAATGCTAATCCAAAACCAGAAAATGAATAATAGGTGCACCCCAACCTCTTACTTATACTTTTCCTTCTAATTCTCTGTTGAGTTAGGTTAACTCCCAGGGTTAATCTTCTATTCTTCTATTGAGTTATATTTTACTCCTTTATCCTTTTCCTTTCTTAAGTCAACTTAAAAATATAACTTTTAACTTCTTGAATTTTTCCCCCCCTCAGTGTGAGACTATGACCTAGTGGGGGTGCCCAGGCCACTGAGTCTCTTCATCACCTCTCTAAGAGGTGGGGGAAATTACAGAACATTACAGACATCCAGTGTGGCAACATCACATAATACCTCATCCTTGAAGGGTTGGATGCCGTATGAAAATTGACACTGCTGGCTGACACGAAGATCTCATCCTTGGAAAAGCCACCCAATGTTGTATGGATGCAGGTGTGGTGTTGTCAACAATCCCAACTGTTTGATGACCTCTGCTAATATGAGGTTCTTCTGGCTTCCACTATCAACAATAAAATGCAGCAGGGTCCCTTTCACCCACATCTGTGAATGAAAAAGGTGCTCCCCCTCTTCAGGATCTGCTAGTTCTTCTGGTTGAATTGTTGTGGTCGCGACAATAGCAGTGGGGTTCGCGTTGATGATTTGTCTTTTACTATTATTTTCAGAATCAGATTCTGAATCAGGGTTCCATTCCTTGTCTTTGATCTCGACCACCAATGACATTTTTGAGCGACATTCATCGGTGTTGTGCCAGGGGATTTTGTGGAAATTGCACCATTTTTCGGTGTCCTTCTTTGACTTCCCGTTACCCTTCTTTTCATGTGGCTTGGACTGATTTTCAGAAGACTGTTTTCTAGGGCCATCTTTTTCATACTTTGGTTGTTGCGGATTTGCAGACCCAAACTCCCATTTATTCTGGTGCTTAAATAATCCATATCACATAGGGAGAAAGATTATGTGCCATGTTCAAAAAGAAAAAAATAGGGTCATGTTAATCATGCCTCTGGCCTCACCTACAACCTTAATACTCTGAGTGTTTTCCTCAGAGACCTGTTTCATCTGTTTAGATTCTTCACTTGTCTCCATAAGACCGCATTCCTTTTCATCTTTGCTTGAGCGTTGGCAAGAGCCTCACAAACGTTATCCATTTCCGGTTCACATTCCTTGGAGTGCTCTGCAATTATTTCCTCTGACATCCTCTATTCCTCACACAACTGAATGATTACATATTGCGCCTCTCTGAGTTGTCTTTTAAGGAAATTTTCATTCCCTGCTTGGCTCTGCGACGCTATCATTTCAACAGTCTTTTCAGCCAATTCTTTTCTCAATTCTCTGTTCTCTTGATACAATTAGGCAATAGCAATATGTGTTTGCTTCAACTGCTACGATGACTCCTGAACCTCCATGTTTTCAATGTACAACCTTCTCTATCTTTCACTAATCCCCTTGCTTGAACCTTCAATAGGTTCTAGCTGAAGAACACACAAGAGTAACTTCTCAGCAACAGACTGGGTGCATGGTTATCTGGGAGCTTGGGTCTCCTCAGGATTTTTGATCAACCTCGACCTACCTCTTTTATGGGGTGTTGGTTGTTGGGATGACAAGTCTTCTATTTCCTTTCCTTTTCTAGTGGCCTCTTCCATTCTTTCCCTTTCACTATGAAGTGTTTTTTTCCCAGCGGATAGAGGGGAGTCTCCTTTGGGGTCCCTGGGGATGTCGAGTTAAATTATAAATGAATCCTAGTCTTTGTCCAACCGTCTCAATTTTTCGACTACCAACAACTTGATCAATGACAGATGGAATAAATTATTGTTTGGTTGGTCAGCTTTGGCCTGGACGTTGTCCACCATCCTTGCTAAGCTTCGATGTAAGAAGAACGGTAAGTTCAAAGGAATTTTATTTGTGAAGTGCATCAAAACCTAATGTGATATGGGTATACTCTATCAAACCTTCCTTCACATGTGAAATACCTTCTAATCACCTTTAGGAGATTTTGGAAAGGATCCCGGAGACACTGACTCAGAATGCCTGCTCTGATTTCCCATTCAGGCAGTTTGGCTTGATAAAGTTTTCATAGCATAATACGTCTAGAGGCATGCCTTTAGACCAATTTTCACCATGCGGAGGGATCTTCGTCACAGCTGACAGAGTTTCCTTCGTCACCCAAAATGTGATTCTCGCAATGGTCACGCGGAACCCATCAAACCTGAGAGTGAATTGTTCATCCAACTTCATGTTGTAGCCTTTGATATTTCACAATAGCGCATACATCTGACCTGTTCAAAATATGCCCTGATATTCAGATCTTTGTTTATTAATGCCAGGTCCTGAGGCTTAGACCTCACAACCCTACCACTTCGTACCTTCTTTCTTATGCATTGGGATGTTTTCATGATGCAAATGTGTATTTTTTCTAGGCATGCAGTAATGAACAATAACACCGTCTCTGTGCGATAGATGAGAATGATATACTTCACAGAAATTTTGTTTTAACAACAATGACAAAAACTTTACGCGACAAGAGAAATYAACCCCAGGAGTCCGTTGTGCGGCCRCAAGGTGAGATGGAAAAYCTTGACATAGAAGGAGATTGACGCTGTGATAAAAAAACAACAGTAGGATCGTCGCAGTAGGGAAGCGCAACCGAAAATTATGGCATGGTGGCAAGGCGCTAAGTGACTTTTCATGAGACAAAGAATTTAGATGTGGAAAGAAATTCAACGTGACAGGAAGAAACTCCAAATAAGAGAGGTTGAGTACGAGAAGAACTATCATCTGGCACACTAGCTCACAGTGAACTCCAACAGGATTGAAACAATGATTGAAAATAGAGGAGACATGACAACTTGAATGAACAGACTCACAATACAAATGATGACATCAACCTTCCCACAACGAAATGACCCAGGACTTGTAGAAAATACCATAGATAATGCACAAATTTGGAAGGTAAAGGAGAAGCATGCAGGGTGACCAATATTTATACTTGAATGGGCAAGGGATGGAATCATGGCAGAGGACGATAAATCCATGGTGACGAGAAGTTTGGAAGCTGGCTGAAGATTTTTGCAACAAACGCGTGCGACAAGTACACTCTGAAGTGTGCAAAGTACAGATGATAAGAGTTGCAGAGTATATGTGATATGAACACCATGATTTCTTGACCTTTCTAACTTCATAATTAGGTGATGGTCGTTATATGTGTCAACGTGAAATTTATTCCAACAACTTGCATCAACCTCTGGCACGTAAATTCCCTCTTTCTGATAGGACTCAAAATTTTGGGAAAGGGACCTTTACAAGTCGAACATAACTAATTATGATGCCTTTTCCTGACTCCAAGGGCCAGACCCGCGACTTGCTAATTTCAACATGTTCATTATTTAATACTTGAGTTGAAACGCTTCAAAACATGAACTTAGACTCATCTAGGACTGAATATAACTATAAAAATATTGGTGCTAACACATTATCTCTATCAAGCTCATTAAAAAATGAAAAAGACTCCCCTCCATTACTTGAACCTTATTTTCCTATGCCTAGTGAAAATGTTTCCATTAGTAACCAGAAAACTAAATGAGGAAAGAAGAAGAGCCACTAGAGGAAACAATGCTTGGGGGGCAGGTCTCCATCTTCTAGACATCATTCTAGAGAAAAACTATTGACTTCTGCCAAAGAAGTTGGGGGAAAACTATCTCTAGAGAGACATGCTACTAGGAGTGATCCTTGTTTGAAGGTCATTCCCATCGTAACGTAGTAGTCTTTTTTTAGAATGAGCTTAGTCTTTGTTCTTTATCATGCTAGTAAATACATGAGAATAAGTTACTGAGATTAATCTTTGTTCTTTCTCATGCTCATAAATACGGGAGAATGTGACCAAGTATACTTTTATCACTTTTTCGGACTCGTAAATTTTATACGAAAAAGGAACCCCCTCGAGTCTCCTTTAAGCTCTTTTTAGACTCTCTAAACATGAAAATATTGTTGAGTGATCTTGCTTCCTTTCACACTCGTTAAAATGTTTGGAAGAGCATCTTTCGAGTGATATTTTATCTCTTTTTTGGCCTCGCGAGACTAATTACAAAAAAGGAACACTCTAATCGAGCATGATTAGAAGAGTTCTCCCCTGTATTTTTTTACACTTTTTTCGGGCTTGGGAGACTAAATTTACAAAAAACTCATCCATGGAGTCTCCTTTAAGTTCTTTTTAGACTCTCTAAAACATGAAAAACCATCAAGTTTTCCTTGTCTAGACTCGCTAAAGTACACATTGAAGGACCCATATGGGAATGAACCCTTACTTCTTCCAGTTCATTAAATAAAGGAAGAGGAAGTTACTGAAGGTGAGGTATATCGAGCATGTGTTACCCTCCTCGAGCTCATTAAATGAAAAAGAGGTACTCATCTATTTGGGTGGGGGAAAAATTAAAGGAAGTGGGTCAATTTTTTGTGAATCCTTTATGGCAACTATTGTCACCCTTGAACATGAAACCCATTTGCGTCTCATCTTCAAGTTGGGTAATCCTCTTGTCTCTAAGTTATACCAGTTCCATGTGTCTCCATACTTTTTTATCCAGTCAAAGAGTGTTCTTATTTCCATCACATTACATTCTTGGTATTCATTGAGTCAATGCTGCCAAGTCAGTTATCGTACCTCATCATGTTCAACGGAAGTTTCACTTCAAACCATTCATCTGCAATATTTCCAGTTTCCATTTCTTGTGTCAGTCCATATTCATTCGATTTACTATCTTACATCACTTTCCTACATTAGTTTCCTGTTGATGATAGGGGATACATCAAGGCCCTCCTTCGACGCATCTTTTCCTATCGACTTCAACACATCATCCAAGAATTAGACTTAGAAACCGGTTAGTACCTTGGGAACTGCATGCCTCCTTGCTTCTGACAATAGGTTTACATCATTGACCTTTGATTAGATGATTCCACGAATGTTCTACCTTAGCTCATTTATTCACATTCATTGGAATGTACTAGGTTACCTTGGGAGTCATTGACATCATTGGTGATTTTCCTTGCACTTGTTAACGATTTACCTCAATGATCAGTAATCAAGTGGTTTCTACCATGTTTGACATCAAATCATCTATTCACATGGATAGATTTGTACCACATTGGGATTGGGATGGAGACCCTAGGTTGAGCATTCACTCTATTATCTGATTTGCCCAAACTGTGAAGGATATCATTTTAGCATGCTGATATATATACTGTCACATAGATCCACATTGTATTGGTATGTGGCTATGTTTTATCATCTCATAGCTCCACTATGTATTTTTTATGGCTATGATCAGTTCATGTCATGGAGGTATGGATCCACATTGTATCTCTAGCGGCCATATCCTTAGTCAATATTTTTCATGGATCCACAGTGTATTGGTCAACGACCGTGCTTTGAGTCATCTCGCATTCTGAGCATAGGTATTCCTTCCTTGGAAATAGAACATATATTAATACTATTTGATGGTTCTTTGCAACTTCTTCCAGGTTCTCCAAATCCACGCCCTTTCATTGAAGAATTGTAAAGTGTGTCGGCCATCAGTTTCTCTTCTGACCTCACACTTTAGGGGGAAATATGTTACACACCAAAATGCCACACTTAAGTACCTCACCCTAAGTGTCTCAAGTGTCATGAAAGTGTCACATACATTGACACCATGAAATGACATTTGTCACAATCCCTAGTCAATGTGGAGGAGAAATATATTATATGAAGGTCAAAATACTATGTGCACATGACTTATTTATTAATATTCATGAAAAGGAAATTAATTTAGTGTGAGAATCCACCTCACATTTAGTTTCCTAATCTCAAGGAGAGGTTGAGAATCTCATGGATGGTTGAGATATTTTCTCAAACCAAAATCCTAATTTGGTGGATCTTGAGAGATATTTCCTCCTTAAAATCCTTGAGAGATATTTTCTCCCTAAAATGCTTGGGAGATATTTTCTCCCCAAAAATATTGAAGACCCCATTTTAGTGGATCTAATGAGTGATATTCTCCATGGTGTTTAAGCCTCCAAATCCTATATAATGAGGGCTTTACACAGACAAGGGAGGATGATTTTGGATATCAAATTTATGATATTGGTAACATCGTGCAAGGGATGGGCATGGGGAGCTTGGAGGAATGTTGCATCATCACCCATGTTTGTAAGTATTATATTTGGGTTCTCATTTTAATATACTTGGCCTATTTCCTTCAAGATTGTGTATTCTTGCACGTGCTTGTCTATTGTTCCTTCAATATTTGTAGATGAATCTGTTTGATCTAATGTTGTAGAGTACAATTTCTTTGTTTCTCTTTGTTGTCTATTGCATTGCAGGTATCAAATTGCGCTAAGGATTTTGGAGATCAAGCTCGGATTGGAAGAAACGAGGACAAACCTTGAAACCAGGTGCATCACACATTTTCTCCTTCTCTCTCTTTCTGATTAGTTAAACTAAATTCAAAGGGATGTTAGTGTCCACTTGTGTTTTTCTGTCTTGGTATTAGGGGTCTCTAATCCAAGGGAATATTCACCTATCCATAGGGTAATTATTCTGTAATAGTTTTCTTGTCGACATACCCCTTAGTACAATCTTCTTTTCCTCATTGTCTCTAAATCCCATATTAAGGGTTTGGTAGTTGGTAGAAATATTTCCCAAGGTGATCAACCATTGGACTCCCAACACCACATCTGTGTCAGCTAGGCCAACTACATAGATTGTATCTCTCATGGTGTAGTTACCTAACTTCCCCTCCAAGCTTGGAACTCTSTCCAAACACCCCAYCGTGTGGCCATCTTCTACTGCAACCTCAAATCCCTCAAAATCCTATGTATATAGTTCTCTGCTAGCTACCCAYGCAAMATCAATRAAGTTGTGGGTTTCCCCACCATCTACCAAGGTAATGCCCCCCTATCCTTGAATAATCCCTCTGATCCTAAGGGTGTCATACCTAGGGACTCCAGAAAGGGTCACTATGACTCCCTTTGCTGGTGCTCATCTATTAATGTGTTTTTGAGGTTGTGGCTTTACCGGTGGCTRTGCCCCTCCCAATGTTGGTGGTCTAGTGGACTAGTGGACTCACTGCCTTGTTCCTCCTCATCAATGTCTACGACAACCTCAATGTAATGGATTTGTCCCTTGCCCATGCACCTATGGCCCATGACCCATGGATATTTGCAGGTAAAGCATAGCTTCCTTCTCATAAGATCACACCTCATATTATCATCCAACTTATCCTTACCCCTCCACTCTCTTTGAATTGGTTTCCTATCCTGGTCTTCCTGTGGCACAATGAGTTTGGAAAAATTTTTGGTATTTGGCACCGAGTCTGCTAGATCTCTAGTGTGTAGGATGACATCTTGTAATGTGTGAGTTATGTAGGCATTCACCCTTCCTATTAAGGGTTTTGTGAGACCCTTGGTGAATAACATGATCAATTTGGGTTCTGAAATATCTATCACTACCATGAATACCCTCTGAAACTCTATGGTGAATACCTCTACCATGCCAATTTGTCTCAACTGGGCTAGATCCATGAAATGGATCTCTGGATCCCTCCTATCAAACCTGTCCATGAGACTCTCTATGAAATCCCTGTAGGAAGTGATGTGTCTGTGACCCAACGTCACCAGTCCATGATGCCACCAGTCATGTGCCTCACCCTCCAAATGTAGGGTAGCAAAACTAATGGGCTCAATATTTGTCATCTGGTGGAGCTTGTAGTATGTKTCTAGTTTTTGTACCCAAGATCTGGTAGTGCATTTGGATGATCCGTYGAAAGATGATATAATGAGTTTACCAACTTTTCATATGAAGTCTATGTTATGCCCCTGTTGCTGCTGCTGCTGATGTACTCCCCTCCAAGTATCTTAGGATGGTTTCTGAGTCTGAGTCCATGATACTTGACTAGGGTCATGTCCTGATGGAAATATGGTCCCAATGCTGCATACTCTCTCCTATACTTGACAATATCCTCTACTTGTGTGGGCTTCCTCTGTGCTATTGAATGTTGTGCTACTGTTGGGGGTGCCCTTTGGAAACTAGGGAATAATGGCCTAGGAATCCTACTCAAAGAAGTGTATGTGCAAGTAGGTGAATGGGGTCTGCTTCCTGCTCCYRAGTTCCCTTGCGATGCATGTGGGGCCTGTGTTCTCCCCGTGGCCAACCTATTGACCATCTGTGCCAATGACTGAGTCATAGCCTGCTGACTAACCATTAGATTRCTAATAACTTGCATGAAAGATGCATCTGGGTCCATGAGTGATTTTCCACTGGCCTCTAGCCTCTCAAACCTATCTCCCATCATCCTCTTTGCCTCATGCTCAAACCTTCTCTCTTCATCCCTCTACGCCTCTTCCTCTTCCTCTAAACTAGGAGGAAAGGGGGGAAAATATGGTCTAGGTATCATCTCCCTGCGTTTGTTGTAAGTGACATATTCATCACATACATGCTCACATCCCTCTAGTTCACCTACTGAATTCATCATCTTTAGTCACAGGATGGCAGGAATAAAGCTCTAATACCACTGAAATATCCCATACTTGGATAGTCTAGGAAAATATGCTACTCTACGGTGTCTACTGTCTAATATGATACACTATGGGTTTCTGGATGCATTTAAGTTGCCGGGCTTCACATGCTTGGTGTTTTTGCATGTGTGTGTAAATAAATAAGTTGTTTAACAACACATGGATAAGCGTATAGATAGAGAATGACACAAAAGACTGTAAATCATATATTATGAGTTTTCTACTGGTTACAATGTCATATGCGATTGAAAAAAGAGAATCAATTGGCTAGATAAAAGACAAAGGGATATGAGCTGGAATATAAGAAATAAACAATAACAATGATACCCAAAAAGTAGAAGACTATTACTAGATGGAGATGTATGCTGGAAGATCTACTGCAAGCTATGACAACTCACATGACAACTACTGCAATACTGGGAAGTTCTCCCTGGTGGCCAAAATTAGATCTAAGTGGAAACTATCCCAAATAGTGCACCCTACCCTCACACACAATCCCAATGACTAAAAACCTGACAATCAATCCTCTGATAATATGTACAGACCTCATATGGATTCCCCTGGGGGAAATGCACCCCAACTGTTGCTGCAAATGCACCCTAGAGATTCCACCGGTGGAATCTCACAGTAAGTATCTCAAACTGAGCACCCTCGGTGTTAATGTTTAAGACATTATTATAGTTCTTTGCATTTCATTAGATAACAATAGCATAAGATAGAATCATTGAGAATACACAATCACAAGAGACACATCATTTATCTTGGGAAACCCTCATGGGGAAAAAAACCTAGCAAAAATTCCTTTATATAGATAGCCAATACAATGCCAAGAGATAACTCAAATAAATACAGAAATTCCTCTCCCAAATATGCACCTCTCTCTCTCTCTCTCTCTCTTTTCCAACTGCATCTCCAAAACTTGTCTCTCAATGAACAAGTGTCTGGCATGTGTGGAAGTGTCTTTTCACTGGCAGGGCCAACTTCTTCTTCTGGGTGGTTATAACCACCTTTATTATATTCTGGGGCCGCTTTGATATATTCAGGGGCCGACTTCTTATTCTTCCTATTACAATTACATTTTGACCAATCTGCAAAATGGGATTTGGTCCTTTACAATAGCCAACATGTTCAATCTGCAATGAGGATTGATCCAATGAATAATGTATCAAATAATAATCAAAATACACTTTTCAGTTACATTATTTCAACACTCCCCCTTAACAAGAAGGGTATTCTTCAACAACATCAGATGAGAGAGAGGCCTTTGTCATTAACAACATCAATAGGAAAACATCATCAATATCATCTTGGAACATTGACTGGCATATCTATAAATCATCGAAAGTTTTCTTCATCGACAACATCGTCATTCTCAAAGGAATGCAATCATCATCTGCATCAATATGAATTAGTATAAAACTAATACATCATCATCATCACAACACGAGGTTGGATCATCATCATAATACAGGACTACCTTTACATCACAGTTTTCAAGCTGGAAGCTCAATACTTATTTTGCTTTACATCAGAGCAATCAAGCTGGAAGCAAGATACCAGACTAGCTTTATGTCACAACTTCTCAAGCTGGAAGCACAGTACTAGTTTCATCTCAACATCTTGCTTTATGTGACAACACTCAATCTGGAAGCAATATACTAGACTGGCTTTACGTCACAACTTCTCAAGATGGAAGCACAGTACTAGTCTCATCTCAACATCTTGCTTTACATCACAACACTCAATCTGGAAGTAAGATACTAGACTGGATTTACGTCACAACTTCTCAAGCTAGAAGCACAGTGCTAGTCTCATCTCAACGTCTT
>JASDQU010333642.1:0-10565 GCA_032191745.1 Picea mariana
AGAAGATGCCCATTTTATTCCACTAAAGACTACTCACAAGGAAGATAACGTTGTTGATATTTTTATGAGGGAAATAGCACGATTGCATGGTATTCCCAAGACATTTGTGTCTGACGGGGACCTGAAAGTTACCTCAATGTTTTGGAAGGGGTTTTTCAAAGGATTCAGAACGAATCTGAACTTCAGCATAGGCTATAATTTTGAGTCTGATGGGAAGATAGAGAGAGTGAGCCAAGTGATAGAAGATATGCTAAGGATGTATGTGATGGAAAAATCATCTAAATGGGAAGACTACCTACACTTGGTAGAATTCGCTTACAACAATGGGTATAAAGCATCATTGAAGATGAGACCATTTGAAGCACTTTATGGCAGAAAGTGAAATACTCCAGTAACTTGGGATAACCCCACTGATAGAGTAGTAGTTGGGCCAAAGTTTCTCAAGGAAATGGAAGAGCAAATGCTAAAAATTACGCAAAATTTGAAGGCTTCCCAAGATAGGCAAAAGAGTTATGCTGATAAGAATAGAACCCATCAAAATTTTAAAGTGGCTAATCATGTTTTCTTGAAAGTGAAAGTCAATAGAAGTTCCTTGAGGCTGAGAAACTATTCAAAGTTGGCAGTGAGATTTTGTGGGCCATTTGAAATCCTAGAAAGGATTGGGCTAGTTGCATATATGCTTGCATTTCCTGCATCCATGACTGTACATACTATGTTTTAAGAAATATATACCTGATGCTAATCATGTAATTGATTGGAATGCGATTCAGGTGGATCAAGAAGGTGTCTTGCAAGTGCATTCGGTGCACATATTAGACCAAAAAAGAAAGCTTCTCAGGAATCGAGCCATAGGTATGGTAAAGGTCTAGTGGACCTAGTATGGTCCTAAGGACACGACATGGGAGAATGAGGATGTTATGCGGGAAGAATACCTGCATCTTTTTGAAGATTTTGGAAATCTTGTTGATGCTGTGTAATCAAGTTGCACTGAGGACGGTGCAAAAATAAGGGGATAGGATTGCAATACCCCAAGGACGAACCCCAACTATATCTATGTATTGTAAACATGTTTTGTAGGCTGGTGAGCCAAGCAATTGTAAGCTGGTAAGATTATGTGCAAGTAGGCCGGAGAGCCTAGGTGTTAAAGTCTAGGATCCTGTTTTGTACATGTAATTATGCCCTTTGTTAATTTAAAAACATCGTTGTGTGTATATTGACCACGAAGAAAGAGTGACGGGGGACTAAGTTTCCATAGGGTTGGGTAAGGGAGGAGGCTAATTATGTGGGCCTAGGAGATAATCTAGGGGGCTTACCTCTAAAAGGGATAATAATTTATTATTATTTCCTAAAGGATAAGGTGGACAATTGACCAAGTGTTGTCCTAAGTTTCTGGAAAATTTAAAGTATGAGAAGTGGAGTGAATACAGCTCCAGGAAGATAGGTGTAGACCTGGGCTCATGCAGCTAAAAATCAAGAGTCGGCTCGTGTTGGGGGTTGGATCCCCATTCTATCATCCTTTTCCTGAGTTCGTTGGGCATTCTTCCATCCTCCACCTGAACCCGTTTTTGGCATATGCATCTGCATCTGCATAACTGCATGCAGTGAAGGTTGTTTGTGCTCCCATTTGCCCATTCTCCGTCTGAAATCGTTGGTCTTTGTTACTGACCTCTGTACATTCGCGGTCACCCAAGAAAACACTCATGAGAAGGGGGAAAAACTGACCTGTGTGTTCTGTGAACCCAGGGAGAACTGCAGACTGATCCACATCTTCTGTGAAGCTCGAGCATCCCATAGTTTTCTATGTCGTGTGTGTCATAGTTGTTGGCTGTTGTGGACATGAAATCCCTTGGATTAGTGTGGCTTGATGTCATTGTCTATTCCTTGCTAATCCTTGCTGTTGTCCTCCTTGTGTGGGAACAAAGTTGAAGAAGTAGGTTGTCAGGCCTGTATGCAACACTCTCTCCAGGTGAGAGAGGTGGTTGCTGTTGAAGAAGTGGGTTGTCAGGCCCATGGTTGAAGAGGCAGGTTTTCAGGCCTGTGAGCGACTCTCTCCAGGTGAGAGAGTGTGCTAAGGAAGTGAGAACTCCTAGAAGGGGTCTTGTAGCTGCTACAAAGCTATGAGAATTCTGGTCGGGCCTGTTGCTGAAGCCCAAGGCAAGGGAGGTGAAGTAGCCGATGGACTATGTGGCAGTGAAGCTGTATACTCCTGTGGTGGGGTAGGCATGTGGGGAATCATGATATTTATAGAAAATTAATGTTTGTCAAGTAGATTTACTATATCAAATCATGATATTGATAGCAAATTACTATCAATGTCCTTAGAACAAGTATAATTCATCATCTGCAAAGTTCAAGATTATTTTCTATCAATGTGGTGAACATAGCCTCATTGTCGCAAGAACATAGCCTCAACATCGCAATGTGATGAACATGACCTCATCGTCATAATGTGATGCAAATATCTTGTCATCATAATGTGAAAAAAAATGTCCTCTTGTCGTAATGTGATGAACATAGCCCCGTCGTCGCAATAAATGCCATGTTGTTGCATTGTGATGAACATATGACATTTATGTTCATCACATATCCATACAACATATGATGAACATACAACATTTATGTTCATCACATAACCACTTTTTACTTAAATGTCCCATTGTTTCAATGTGATGAACATAGCCCTGACATTATCAATATGTGGGAAACAATATAATGTTGTTGCAATTTTATGAATATAGCCTCATCATCACAACGTGACGCAAATATCCATTCGTTATAATGTGATGCAAATATCATATTCTCCCAATGTGACGAACATAGCCCCATCGTCACACTATGATGAACATAACCATGTTGTCGCAATGTGAGGAACATAGCCTTATACAATAAACATACAATGCGACGAACATAACCATATTGTCACAATGTGACGAACATAACTACGTTTGACCTTGGTTGACCATGACCATTGTTGACTATGGTTGACCAATGTTGACAATGGTTAACCATGTTTGACATTTTTTGTCCATAGATGATCATGTATGGCCATAACCATATTATCGTAATGTTATGAACATAACCATATTGTCACAATGTGACGAACATAGCCACATTGTTGTCAATATGTGACAAACAATATCATGTTATTGTAATGTTATGAACATATCCCTGTCAATGCAATGTGACACAAATATCTAGTCGTCATAATGTGATGCAAATATGTTGTCCTTGCAATGTGATGAATATATCCCCATCATCGCACTATGACGAACATAACCATATTGTCACAAAGTGACGAACATAACCTTATATGATGAAAATAACCATATTTTCACATTGTGACAAACATAACTACGTTTTACCTTGGTTGACCATGACCATGGTTAAATGTGGTTGACCATGGTTGACAATGGCTAACCATGTTTGATATTTGTTGTCCATAGATGACCATTCCTCCCCATAACCATGTTATCGCAATGTGATGAACGTAACGATATTATTGCAATGTGATGAACATATCCTCGTTGTCACATTGTGATGAACATAACCTTATTGTGACAATGTGACGAACTTACCCTTGTCATTGCAATGTAATGAACATATCTTCATCATCGGAACATGACTGAAATATCCTCTTGTCATAATGTGACAAACAATGTCCTATTGTCACAATTTGATGAACATAGACCTGTCGTCAAATAAATGTTCTTTCATCACAATGTGATGAACATACAACATTTATGTTCTTCACATAGATGATCATTCCATGCCATAACTATTTTGTCGCTATGTGATGAACATAACCATATTGTTACAATGTTACGAACATAGCCTCGTCGTCAAAATGCGATGAACATAACCATATTATTGTAATGTGATGAACATAGCCTCGTCGTCACAATGTAATGAACATATCTGTGTTGTCGCAATGTGATGTAAATATCCTCTCGTCATAATGTGATGAACAATTTCGTGTTGTCGCAATGTGATGAACATAGCCCCATTGTCAAAATAAATGTCCCATCGTCACAATGTGATGAATGTGTGACATTTATGTTCATCACATAGCCATACAACATACGATGAACATATGACATTGATGTTCATCTCATAGCCACTTTTTATTCAAATGTTCTATCGTCACAATGTGATGTGCATAGCTCCATTGGTGCAATAGCCCCATCGTTCTCAATATGTGACAAATAATATCTTGTCATCGCAATGTTATTAACATAGCCCCATCATTGCAAGGTGACGCAAATATCCTTTTGTCGCAATGTGACAAAATTAGCCCCTCTATTGCAATGTGATGAAAATAACCATATTGTCTCAATGTGACAAACATAGCCTCATTGTCGCAATGTCATGAACATATCATCATCATCAGAATGTGATGCAAATATGAATTTTATGTTCATCACATATCCATATGACATACCATGAACATGGAACATTTATGTTAATCACATAGCCACTTTTTACTTAAATTTCCTCTCATAGTGGTTGTGAGGAACATAGCCTTGTCATCACAATGTAATGAACATATTTGCATCATCGCAATGTGAAGTAAATTTGCTCTCGTCATAATGTGACAAACAATTTCATGTTGTCGCAATGTGATGAACATAGCCCCATTGTCAAAATGAATGTCATGTCATCACAATGTGATGAACATATGACATTTATGTTCATCACATAGCCATACAACATACAATGAACATATGATATTTATGTTCATCCCATAGCCACTTTTTATTCAAATGTTCTATCATCGCAATGTGATGAGCATAACCCCATCGGTGTAATAGCCCCATCATTCTCAATACGTGACAAACAATATCTTGTCGTCGCAATGTGATTAACATAGCCCCGTCATCGCAATGTGACGCAAATATCCTATCATCATAATGTGATACAAATATCATTTTGTCGCAATGTGACGAACTTATCCCCTCCATTGCAATGTGATGAAAATAACCATATTCTCGCATTGTGACAAACATAGCCTCATCATCGCAATGCCATGAACATATCCTCATCATTGAAATGTGATGAAAATATGAAGTTTATGTTCATCACATAACCATATGACATACCATGAACATGGAACATTTATGTTAATCACATAGCCACTTTTTGCTTAAATGTCCTCTCATCACAATGGGATGAACATAGACTTGTCGTCACAATATCCCTATTGTCATCAATATCGGACAAACAATATCGTATTGTTGCAATGTGATGAACATAGCCTTGTTGTCCAAAGTGACGCAAATATCTTGTCATCATAATGTGACACAAATGTCTTGTCATTGCAATGTCACAAACTTATCCCCTCCATCATAATGTCATGAAAATAACCATATTGTCTCAATGTGATGAACATAGACTCGTCGTCACAATGTCATGAACATAGGCTCATCCTCACAATGTTATGAAAATATCATGTAGTCATAATGTGACAAACAATTCCAAATGTCACTATTTGAATGTCATCCATAGTCTTGGTCAACCATGGGCAATGCCAACCATGGTCACCTATGGACAACAACTATCAAACATAGTTAACCATTGTCAACCATGGTCAACCATAGTCAATCATGCTCATTGTCAACCAAGGTCAACCATAGTGAAGGTATACGGAAGTTAACCATGGTGAAGGTATACGGAAGATAGCCATGGCCATGGTCAACCATAATTAACCATGATCATGGTAATCGAAGGTCAACCACAACTAACCATGTTCATTATTAACCATAAGGATTAATGGTCATGGTCAACAATAATTAAACATGCCAGCCATAGTCAACCATTCATTCCCAAAGTCAACCAAGGTCTATCAAAGTTAACCATGGTCATGGTCATTATCATAGTCAACAATAAGAAACAATGGTCATGGTCAACCAAGTCAACCACGACCATTGTCAATTAATCTATTAATCTATTAATATTTTAATAATATATTATTAATGTATTACTACGTTAATATCGTATTTATCAATGTATTACTTATTGTATTTATACTTTAGCAATGTATTAATTAATTGATACAATGTAACATTATTAATGTATCAATTAATTAATAAATTACATTAATGTAAATTAATACTTTAATTTATACATTACATTAAAGCAATAATGTATTATTAATGTATTAATATTTTAATAATTTATTACTACTTTATTAATTTATTATTTTATTAATGTATTTATACTTTATTAATGTTTTAATGTACAAATACTTTCTTAATATATTAATTAATAATGAATTAATGTATTGATTAATTAATACATTACAACATACATTAATGTATTGATATTTTATTAATGTATTAATGTATTAATACATTAATATTGTTTTTATTAATATTTTTATTAATGCATTTAATGTTTTAAAATTATTTTTTATACATTATTAGTTATTAGTAATGTATTATTAATATATTATTTTTTTAAGTATATTAATATTTTATCAATGTATTAATTAATAATGTATAAATATATCAATTAATTAATATTAATTCTATATTATTGTAATAATGTATTATTTTATTTTTTACAAGTTATTATTTTTCCAAATTTCAGATATGGAAATGGATTGTAAATATATAGTCTTTTTAAGGTTACGGTTTTTCCATAGATACACTTCCATGTTACCTATGAAGAGAGATGTATAATTATTTTGAAGTTGGATAGAACTTTATGAGTTCAGAATCTATTTTTGTTACTTAGGTTTAAGGGATTTACCATAGATAAACTTTTATGGTACCTCTGTATAGAGATATGTAAGTCCTTTTAAGTTGAATTTTTTTTTATGAGTTTTGTTTGTCCTTCTAAATTGTTAACATGGCAACAATTATATTGTCTCAATGTGATGAACATCGCCTCATCGTTGTAATGTTATGAACATAGTCTCGTCGTCACAATGTTATGCAAATATCATGTAGTCATAATGTGACAAACAACTCCAAATGTCACTATATGAATGCCATCCATAGTCTTGGTCAACCATGGCCATGGCCAGCCATAGTCACCTATGGACAACAACTACCAAACATAGTTAACCATTGTCAACCATGGTCAACCACAATCAATCATGGTCATGATTAACCAAGGTCAACTATAGTGAAGGTCTAGGGAAGTTAACCATGGCGAAGGTCTATGGAAGTTACCCATGGCCATGGTCAACCATAATTAACCATGATCATGGTAATCGAAGGTCAACCACAATTAACCATGGTCATGGTCAACCATAAGGATCAATGGTCATGGTCAAGCAAGCTCATGGTCAACCGTAATTAACCATGTCAATTATAGTCAACCTTTCCTTCCCAAAGTCAACCAAGGTCTACCAAAGTTAACCATGGTCATGGTCATTATCATAGTCAACCATAAGAAACAATGGTCATGATCAACCATAGTCAACCACGACCATCAATTAATCTATTAATCTATTAATACTTTAATAATGTATTATTAATGTATTACTACATTAATATTGTATTTATTAAAGTATTGATACTTTAATAATGCATTTATTAATGTATTATTACTTTAATAATGTATTATTTATATATTACTTATTGTATTTATACTTTAACAATGTATTAATTAATTAGTACAATGTAGCATTATTAATGTATCAATTAATTAATAAGTTACATTAATGCAATAATGTATTATTAATGTATTAATACTTTAATAATGAATTACTACTTTATTAATGTTTTCAAGTATTAATACTTTAATATTGTTTTTATTAATCTATTTAATGTATTAAACGTATTTTTTTATACATTATTCTTATTCTTGTATTAATATATTATTAATTTTTTTTTTGTGTGTATTAATACTTTATCAATATATGAATTAATAATACATGAATATATTCATTAATTAATAACTTACATTTACATTAATGTATCATTTATTTAATATCTTACTTTATACATTAATACAAATTAATACTTTAATGTATACATTACATTAATGTAATAATGTATTAATATTTTATTGATTCTCTAATGTATTTATGTACTTTAATAATATATTAATTAAAATTGTATGAATTAATTAAATTAATAGATAACAATTTACATTAATTTTATTAGTCTACTAATACTTTAATACTTGGCAATGTATTAATTAATAATATATTTAATGTATTAATTAATACATTACATAATTAATGTATTAATATTGTTACCTTATAATGTATTAATATTTCAATTATAAATTATAGTAATGTAATATTTTATTAATGTATTAGTACTTTAATATACATTAATATATTAGTACTTTACTAAAAATGTATTGCTATTTTATTAATGTATTATTAATATATTACTTTATTAATGTATTTGTATTTTTATTAATGTATTAATACTTTAGTAATTTAAGTACACACAAATGTCTTATTAATGTTTAAATTTATCTGTAGTAAATTAATTAATAATGTATTATTTTATTAATTAATTAATACTTACTTTATACATTGTATTTATAAATTATTATTATATATTATATTAATGTAATACATTAAGTTAATATATTAATAGACTATTAATTTATATACATTAATATCATACGTTAATGTATTACATTAATACATTATTATTATATATTTCATTAATGTAATAGTTAATTAATACATTAATTATGTAACAATATATTAATGGTAGCACTCAAGGCATGTGTCAACTAGCAACAACCATTTTATAAAAGTGGTTGATATACCTTGATCGACACCATTTTTCACATTTTCAAACTAATGAAGTCGTTCAACTTATATCAACCACTTTTATAAAATGGTTGTTACTAGTTATAGATTAGACCAAACAAATATAGGATAATAATTTACATATTATATTACCATTTTCTATTTTTCTTAAATTATATTTGTCCCATTAAAAATATATTTTTTTATAATTTAAATTAGCTATAAAACTTTAGTAAAATTTTCACTTATATTGATCCATTCAAACCTTTCATTCTAACTAAATTTAAAATTCTAAATATATGTGTTTTTAAGAGGCAACTCAAGCTAATGCAACTCATTTTTTTTTAATCATGTTAAAACATTTTTTCCTAGTTTACCATGCACTTTGCAAAGCCAAAAATACAAAATATTATATATTTTTGGGTTTAAAGTTTTTTGCAATAAAATTTAAATTTTGGGCTTAAAGTTTTAATTCAATGGATTGGGTTTCCTCTTATGTGTTACAAAGTATGGGAGGGAAAATACATTTTGAAGTTTTAAGATATAAATATTTTATGATGATGATGATGATCGTCCACTAAGACCTAATTGGTCTATCAGACCTTAAGAGGGTAAGTGATTACTTGTGATTCTTTAGAATTTTGTTTCTGTGCTTGAAAAGCATTAAGATAAGTTTTCCAAGATCACCATACTTTTGTTGAGTTAGGAGGTTAGGAAGGTTGGTAGTGTGATCAATATTTTGAAAAGGAGATCTAATATGGGTATAGGCCAGAAAATCTAAGAGAAAGTGCTTTTCATCTTCAACCTTCTTCGTGTCACAAAGGTGACACACTCTTTCATCCCATGGCGTTTTAGGAATTGACCAACTCCCAGTTTCACTATGGAGCTCATGAGAAGTTGTTCTTATCTTAGCAATGCCTATTTTTTTCTCTACACTTGGCAAAACAAATAGACAATTTTGATCTTCTAGATTAGGGTTGATTACATATTTATAATACCTTAATTTTATTTTTTCCTCTAACTCTTTATCACACCACATTTTTTCCTTAAATTTTGATTTGACGTTTTTTTTAATAGCATATTTATTCTGGAAAATGGTTTCTTCCATGATTCCCCAATAGTTTAGACAAGACCGGGTGTCTTTATGCCATCCTCGCTTGAGTCGATGATGATTATGTCTTGATTTTGAAGCCATTTTAGGTAGCCTCTTGTCTTCCATGTTGTTTAACTTGTTCTTATACATTAGGTATCTAGTCATAGCCATGCTCTCAATGGGGGAGAGGATTGTTTCTATGAGGAGGATGGGTTAGGGCGTATTTCCTTTAATTTTGAAATTATAGGTTATAAAATTCTTTTGTATTTTTCTCTATCTTTCTCCAGGATTCATGAGAGATACTGCAGCCCTAGACTTCACATCCATAAAGAATAACATGTGTAACAAGAGTCTCAAAGAGGAGTTTCTTCTTATTCCAACTCCAAAGATCATCTGATTTACAATTGTTTTCAATTCCATAATAATATTTCCATCCCCCAATAATCCTTTTCTCAATGCTATAATTCCAATTGAGCTTGTGGTGAATATCAATTCCAAGATATTTGTATGAAGTTTTAAGGTATAAATATTTTATAAATATGGGTAATAAAAAGTATGTTTTTTTTATACAGGTGTTATCTTATGTTATGTTGACACCACTAGTTACTTAACTTTGTAATGGTTTTTTATAAAGTGGTTATAAAGTGGTTCTTTTATTAAAGTGACTTTTTAATGATGTGTACCTCCTAATATTAAATTGAATTTATTTCATAAAGTGTACTTATGTAATAAAATGAAATGCCCTTTAATATT
>JASDQU010333643.1:0-10470 GCA_032191745.1 Picea mariana
TATATATATATATATATATATATAATTAAAGAGTTGTTACATTCCATTATGGATAGTTACAACTAGGTACAAAGGATGGAGCAAAGTTCAATATAATATGTTCCAACACACCGAAAGTCTAGTGCACTAGCGATCAAACACACTTGATATATTTTTATGGTGGACGATCGGGTGCATTGGGGAAGGACTCCATGCTGAGCACAAAAGGACATACACATTTCCCTCATATTGCATTGTAGAAAGCATCTTCGAACGCTATCAAAATTTTGTTACTTTCAATTAATTTATATCTCTTTCATTCAATTTTTTTTACTAATATTTTTTTTAAATGCCACGTGTCAACTACATGTTGAGCACAGAAGGATTCACACATATTCCTCATGTCAGGTTGTGGAAAGCGTCTTTCGATATAATATTTTTTCTTTTTACTTTTAATTACTTTATATCTCTTTCTCTCTATAAAGTTGATATAAATGAATTACACATCTCCCTCATATTGAATTGTAGAATGTTGATATGTTTACAAGAAGAATGTGTTTGTCATTGATGGAAAGAACAACAACAAACCAAACCTCGAGAGTGCAGAAGATGAGAAACATCATAAGAGATAGTGGTTTCTAGAAGTACAGACGAGGTCCAAGAGATGGACTCGCAGGAGGAGCAAAGGTCGAGACCCGTGAACACTTAGAAAGCCTTCTAAGTCGGAGAGATTAGAAGCTCAGGAGGAAGAGCAACAATGGTCATTGGATCACCGATCCAGAGGACCAACAACCGTCGGATTGAATTAATGAAGGATAGCATAAGCGAGGCAAAATGATTGGGAATTCGATCATCCAAATTTCTGTCAGCCGTCGGATTGATTTAAGTGGAAGGGTAGGATAAGCAAGGGCTAAGATCTGAGATCTCGATCACCCAAATTTCCGCCAGACGTCGGATCAAAATAAGTGGAAGGACGGGATAAGTTAGAAGAAGGGCGATCTAATCTCAGCGGTCGATAATCGGGCACTCAGATCTACAGTCGATAGGGCATATCAGACCCCCCCAACCTTTCTGCCTTTAACCGTTGGGGGGTGGTCCGAGTTGGTGGTATTTCCCATGTGGGACCCTCATATGTGTCACCTTCTTGTCAACTCGGACCCCCCTCGCTCATTACCACTTACTGCCTAACCCCCCCTGCGTGTAAACCACCAAGCCAATCCTACATACCACCTCCGTGCTTCAACATCACACTCCATTAACCGCTACACGTCACACTCCACTATCACGCTCTGCCTCCACACTCCACTACACTACCTACAACTATTACCCACGTCAACAGACCACCTCAGCAAGGACATGTGGCATACCACCTCAACAAGTACACATGGCATAATCAAATGATAACAAGTGTCAAGAGGAAATTGGCTCATGCCATGTCAACAAGTGACGTAAGAAAGCTATGTCACTCTGGGAGATTTACGTCGAGAGTTTCATCACCAACAAATGCCAAAAGTCCCAAAGGAAAAAGGTCCGAAGTCGCTCTCAACCGTCCGAACTGAAGATCACTTTGGGTGCATTCTCAACTGTTGATCTAGTTCAGTGGAAGGATAGTGTAAGTCGAAGTGTTAACCGACATCAAGCGGTCTCCACCGCCTATGAATTATTCAACAGGTGACCCCACTCCAGAGGAAAATGAAGCAGCGATTAGCCTAAAGTCCCGAAGTCCCGAACACTGAAGACCCAAAGAAGACCCCGGTCGTTGATCGCCAAGAGGGGTATGTGTCAGAAGATTATGCATTTGGGTGAAAGCACTACGGGAGAAACGAGTGGATAGGAGTTGAAACTCCCGAAGCCCAAAGTGACGAAGTCACTCATGATCGTTGATTGTGCAGGAGGGTACGTGTCAATAGATCGTTGACTCCGAGTGAAAGCGTTCATAGAAAAGTGAAGCATCGAAGAGTTGAAAAGGCCGAAGTTTCGGAGTGGAGGATAGTTTTTGGATTAAGGAGGACAAATGTCAGCAGATCTTCCATTTCGGAAGATATTCAGAAGATCTCGACCATTGATCCGAGAGGGACATGCGTCAATGGATTGTCAACTCTAGAAGATTGACATACGGAGGAAAGCAAAGGTTGAGATTTGAAACTCCTGAAGCTCGGATCACAAAAGAAATCACAGTCTTTGATTTCGGAAGATTAGATTTGATCCCCAGACCGTGAAAGAACAAATCTGAACTGTCCGCTCAGGAGCACCGTCAATATCGTGAGATTGACAGTCCCGTCGCATTACGGGGATTGAAGATGCGAGAACTTTAAAATGCTAAAGGCGGGCCGCAATCGAAACCACGGTTTTAGAGAAAGGACACGTGGAGGCTCGAGGTAAATTGCGGGGCAAAAATTAGTTTGATACAAACCACCTTTGTACGCGCCCGCAATCTCTTGGTCACATAAGATCTTCTCCCAAGGTCATATCGAGAAACGGAGCTAGCGCTCACTAGACCGAGATCGGGAAGCGCCTTTTGAATAGGCGTTTGGTCACTGCCGGTGGTCACATGAAGGAAAGGGCTTAGAAGCCAAAGAAGCCAAAAACAATTGACTGTAACTACCAGAGAAGACGAAGAGTTACGACTGCCAGAGAAGCCATAGAATCTCAGGTTAATGCCCACTAATGATGAACAGATTCAAAATAACCACCAGAGAAGATGAAGAGTTTGAATGATGATCAGGCAGACGACTCGAGGCAAGAAAGACATGCAGAACAGAGAAGATAGTGTGCTTTTTCAATAGTTATGCATGTAGATAGAATGTGACCGTGTACAGGACCTGAACTGGAGATCAGAGGTGCAGCATATAGCATGTAGAGACAACACAAAGTATAAAGGAAGAAGAGAAGTTGAATAGAAGAGAAGTGCGCAGCAGGAGAAAGAGCAGAGTATAGAAGAGGAACAAAGTAATAGAAGATGGAAGAGGCAAAGGAGACATGGAGCTGTAACAGACCATATCAGAGACAGAGCAAGTAAGGTTTTTTAAGATTCAATCAGGGTGGTAGGGTGGTGCTAGGGAGGATTGCAGTCCTCTAAATTCTAGTTGGTGCTAGAAGATATTCTGGGAGTTGGTGCTTCCATCTAGTGGGTTCTAGAGAAACCTGGGCATTGGTGCTTCCATCTACTTGGTGCTCTCTGCAAGTTGTAGCTTTCTATCAGAGGTTGTAGCCTCATATTTGAGTTGCAGCTCAAATACTGTGATGTACATGAAAGTTGGAGCTTGATTGACATCCTAAGAAGAAGAGGTTTTCACCCTTATGGGTTTCCTCATGAAAATCAGTGTCTCTGTGTATTCTGTGTGATTGATAAAATATTGTATATCTATGAATGTTAAGTTATCAGCAACACATTAAATAATAATCTAGAAAGAATCAGAAAATAACAAGAAAAGTTTCAATCTTATATACATAATTGATTCACCCCCCCCTCTCAGTTATATTTCCAGCAATTGGTATCAAAGTCGATGCCTTTTATCAAAGGTATATCCATAAGCTTGAACATGACTAGTCATGATGGAAGTTCAACTAATATACCCCCTCTATTTGATGGAACAAACTTTGTCGTCTAGAAAATAATAATGAGAACACATTTAATGTCTTTGGGTGCTGATGTTTGGGATGCCGTTGAAATGGGATATGTGAAACATATAGTCTTGGCCTCAAAATATGATAAGTTGGAGTTTAGCTTTAATGCAAAAGCAATGAATGTCATCCTCAGTGGACTTGCTGAAGCCGAGTTTGTCAAAGTCATGCACTGTGATTCAACAAAAGTTATGTGGGACAAGTTGATAAGTAGTTATGAAGGTAATGAAAAGGTGAAAGACGCAAAACTTCAGACTCACAGACTGAAATTTGAGTAGTTAAAGAAGGATGAAGACGAAACTATCAGTAAGTACTTCTTACGTATAGAAGAACTTGTCAACACTATAAAAGGCCTAGGTGAAACAATAGATGAATCTTTTCTAGTCTAGAAAATATTAAGATCTCTTCCTCATAGATTTAACTCAAAGGTCTCTGCTATAGAGGAAATAACTGATCTCAAAACATTGACACTAGATCAACTTCTTGGAACCCTAACTGCTTATGAAATGAGAATCACCAAAGGTAAATCCACTACAAGAGAGGCATCTTTTAAAGTAGATAAAAACACAGACTCTGATATAGATGAGATTGAAGCAAATTTTGTGAGAAGACTGAAGAAAGGATCAGGCAAATACAAAGATAAACTGCTTTTCAAATGTTTCAACCATGGTAATATAGGTCATTTTGCATCTAAGTGTCCTCACAAAATAAAGGATAAAAAATATGACGATGAAGAGAAGCACAAATACAAGAAGGTATATAAAGAGAATAATTTTAAGAAGAAAAGCCTTTGTGTAAACAATGATGATGATCCATCAGATGATGAAAGCAGTGACTCTTCTATTGAAGATAAAATAAATGATATCATGCTAATAGATTTAGAAGATCTATACACTGAAGATATAGGAAGTGAGTTCATTGATTGTGAAGCAGTAGTAGATCTTGAAGGAGAACTTGTCGGTGCCATGGAAGAGATTGATAGACTCAAAGGAAAGAAAAGAAAAGAAAAACAGTCACCGCTCAGGTATGAGAAAACATGCAATGAACTATTTAAACAACAATTGAAGGAAGTTGAAACAAAACGTGAAAAATTGGAAGCTAAGTAGTGACTGTCAGAAAAGATCTAGAGAAATTCCAGGCCTTATATCATCAGAATCTAACAAGTATTAAAGCCTCAGAAGGATTAGCCTCCATTTTGAATCAGCAAAGGAATTCAAAGTTGAAAACTGGTTTGGTTTATGAAGAGGGATCAAGTAGTGGTCAGCTAAGCAACAAAGAATCCATCAAGTTTGTCATATCTACAACCATTGACAGCAACAAACCTGCAGAAACAAAGGAAGAGAATCAACTGCCAAGGAGGAGTGAAGGAAAAGCTACCAGAACTGAATCTGTAGAACAAAGAAATAATACACCCTCTGCTCAACGAAATCGTCAGCATGGAAGAAATCGACTTGCTCAAAGAAGATGGCCATTTTCCAGGTAAAAATATATTTTCTATGGATTGTTTTTACTGCTCTAACTTTGGCCACAAAGCTGTAAATTATTCTTTAAGATTTAGACATGAGCAATCAAGACATCCAAGGAATAAATATCTACCACAACAAAGAATGAGACAACCAAGTAACAAACAACCACATACTGCAAATCATCTGATGGCTGGGAAAAGGACGTAGATTACACATAACAATCGGTATGATCCTTTATTCAATGAACCAAAATGTTACATCTGCCATAATTATGGACATAAAGTTGCAGATTGTTGCTTAAAAAAACATAAGCCAGATTCAAATCACAGAGCTGAAAACGTCAAGGTTTGGAAGAAGAATGAAGATAACAAGTGTGAATTAGTGTTGTCAGCTCAAAGACAAAAAGACACCAGGTATATTGACAGTGGATGCTCCAGTCATATGATAGGTGACAAAAGTAAGTTCCTATTACTCAAAGAAATTAAATCAGGGAGTCTGACCTTTGGAAATGATGTTGCAGGAATGATAAGAGGTAAAGGTCTAGTAAGCTTAAGTAATGGAAGAAGAAAAGCTCAAGATGTATTATTTGTTGATGGTTTAAAGCATAATCTTCTTAGTGTCAGTCAGATATGTGATAGAGGATGTGAAGTCACTTTCACTGCCAAGAATTGCAAAATAAAGACAATAAACACAGGAGAGATGATTGCAAAAGGGGTTAGAACTGAAAACAATGTATATGTTCTGAAGGAATATAAGGAGAAATTTCATTTAAGAAAACTTGATGAAAGTTGGTTATGACACAAAAGGCTTGGACACCTGAATTTTGATCATATTGTGAAACTGAATAATGAAGGTGTTGTGAAAGACCTTCCAAGAATATCTAAGCCTAATAACTTTGTATATGAATCTTGTCAAATGGGGAAGCTGACTCGTGCTCAATGGGGGATCTATGTGGACCATCGCGAAAGGAAGGAACTGGAGGAGAATGTTACTTTATGCTAGTCATTGATGACTTCTCCAAACTTACGTGGGTTGCCTTTCTGGGAGAAAAACCTGATGCGTTTGAGGAGTTCAAAAAGTTTAAGGCATTAGATGAGAATCAGACAGTGAGGAAGTTAAAGGAAATTCGCTCAGACAGGGGAGGAGAATTTTTGTCAAGAGATTTCAAAGAATTCCATGACAAACATGGAATTAAAAGAGAATATACTATTCTAGGCACTCCTCAACAAAATGGAGTTGTAGAACGCCAAAATAGATTAGTTCAGCAGATGGCAAGAGCTATGATGAGTGAAAGGGACATTTCACAAACCTTCTGGGTGGAGGTTGTTCACATGGTTGTTCATACTCTAAACAAAGTGCATCTAAGGCTGAACAATGATAAAACTCCATATGAGTTGTGGTTTGGTCGACCTGCATCAATCAAGCACTTTAAATTATTTGGAACTAAATGCTACATCAAGAATAATGATGATCATCTGGGAAAATTTGATAGTAGAGTTGATGAAGGTATCTTCTTAGGATATGCAACGAACAGTAAAGGATACAGATGCTTTAACAAAAGAATGCATAATTTAGTAGACTGTATTGATGTTCGAATTGATGAAGAAGCTCCTGTAAAAGATCAACAGAGAATAAGCACTAAGCCAAATGAAAAAGATGATGAGAATAATGAAGATAAAGAACAACAAATCTCAGAGTCACAAGAAGATGATGAATCAGGTGGAGAAGAGACACCCAGACAAGAAGAGTTAGGAAAACAATCAACATCAAATCCTTCCTCCATAATTACTCAAAAGAATTACTCTGAAAGTCAGATAATTGGTGAGAAAGACAAAGGTGTACAAACCAGGAGAAGGATAATCAAAGACACTGAGCAATCACATATAGCCTTCATATCCATGGTGGAACCTAAAAATTTTAATGAAGCCAGTAAAGACGTAAATTGGTTAAAATCAATGAATGAGGAAGTGGACCAGATTGAAAAGAATGACACTTGGGAACTCGTTCCTAGGCTAGAAAATAAAAATGTAATAGGATCCAAATGTGTCTACAAAAACAAGATGAATGAGCCAGGAAATATTTTAAGAAATAAGGCTACATTGGTCTGCAAAGGACATCCTCAAATAGAAGGACTAGATTTTGATGAAACATTTGTGCCCGTAGCAAGATTAGAAGCAATTAGAATGTTTCTTGCCTATGCGTTTCATAAACAGTTTAAATTCTATCAAATGGATGTCAAGTCATCTTTTGTAAATGGAGATCTAAAAGAAGAAGTCTATATGGAACAACAGAGGGTTTCCAACTGTCAGATAACCCTGACTTTGTTCGCAAGCTGAAGAAAGCCTTATATGGGTTGAAAACAAGCTCCTCGTGCCTGGTATTATAGACTGGATAAGTATCTTTGAGACAAAAGGTTCAACAGAGGAACATTTGACATCAATATATATATATATCAAAACAGAGGGTAATGATTTTCTCATTGTGTTGGTCTATGTAGATGACGTCATCTTCGGAAGCAATAATTCTTTATTGGTACAATGGTTTGCTTTTTCCATGCAGTCTGAATTTGAAATGTCTATGATAGGGTAACTGTCATTTTTTCTTGGCCCGCAAATTACTCAGAGGTCTGAAGGAATATTTATTTCTCAGGAGAAATATCTAAGAGAAATGTTGAAAAGGTTTCAAATGGAAGATTATACACCTATGGTCACTGGATGCAAGTTAAGCAAGGATGATGACTCACCTGATGTTGATCAGAGTTCATATAGGTCTATGATAGGCAGCCTATTGTACATCATATCATCCCGTCTAGACATAATGCATGTTGTTGGAATGATAGGAAGATATCAGGCTGCACCCAAATAGAGTCATTTGTTAGCTGTCAAACGAATATTCAGATACTTGAAAGGAACAATGAACTATCGCCTATGCTATCTTAGGAATCAAATTTTTCAAATATCAATCTATTCAGATGTTGATTCATATGATAAAGTAAAGTTTTCTAAGGAGTTAGCCAATAACTAGGAGAGACTCAGCCCTATAAGATGTTGAAATAATGTAACTGCGAAGAGCATTCTTATTATTGGATTAAATCCCCATTGTGGATTAATCATTATTATTATTTTGTTATTGGATTAAATCCCCATTGTGGATTAATCAGGTCATTATTATTATTATTGTTATTAGATTAATCCCCATTGAGGATTAATCGTGTCGGTAATTGTATAAGGACCAAATCCCCTTTTGCAGATTGGTCATTGGACAATTACAAAGTGCAGAATAAGAAGTCGGCACCAGCAGTTATAATGAAAGGGCCAGAATTAATTAAAGGTGGGTTTACCCACCCAGAGTGAGAGGTCGGACCTGCCAGATGGTGACTCTTCACACGTGCCAGATTGATATAAAGAAGAGGCTAGCGCCTCACTTCTTACACACACTTCACTTGCTCATTCTCTTATGAGGCAAGCTGCAATTACAAGTTGGTGAGAGGAGAAGAAGGGTGGCGCATCTCTTGAGGAGGACTTTTCTGTATTGGTTGAGTTATCTCTTGAACATTGTATAAGCTATTTATGATAAGGAAGTTTTGTTGGGTTTTCTTCCCCTAGAGGATTTCCCAGGATAAATGTTGTGTCTCTTATGGATGTCTATTTCTCAGTGATCTTGTTCTTATTATGCTCTTATCTTATGAAATGCAAAGAACTATAATAATGCCATAAACATTAACATGGTATCAGAGCCAACCTAAAGAAAGCACAATCTGCAAGAGGAAAAACGTCATTGTTATCGGACCCCAAAATTAGGGTTTTGAAAAAGTGAGTATTTTCAGCTCTCTATCACCCTAGAAAGTTGTGCCCTCCCCCAAGGATCAATTTGGCACCTAGAGTGCACCTTTTCATTGGCTAGATCCTCCGGAAAGTGAAACTCTAGTTTCACAAAGTACCAAAAAACCAGAAAACCAGAGTACCAGAAGTACCAGAAAACCAGAAGCACCAGTCCAAAAATCCGCAGAGCAGATTTGAAGGGGTAAAATTTGGATTTTCTCAAATCTGAAGACACCAGGCTACTCGCCTCAGCAAAGCGCACCTCCTGGTAAGATCAAAATTTGATTTTGAGCATTTTCAATTTTTGGTTATTTTCGTTGCCGTAAGTACAAGATGTCTGCAAGCACAAAGCTTGTTGAGAAATTAGAAGGCATAGACAACTTCTGTGCCTGGAAGTATACGATCGGTCTGATCCTTGCAGAGAATGACCTATCAAGATTTATCAAAGAATAAGTGGAGGAACCCGAAGATGCCGTAGAGAAAGCAAAGCATTAGAAGGACTCAATCAGGGCTCAGAGAATCATTGCAGATTCAATCAAAGACCACGTGATCCCATATGTATCGTCAAAGAAGACCCCGAAGGAGATGTTTGATGCTCTAAGCAAACTATATGAAGGAAAGAACATCAATCGAAAGATGAATCTTAGAACTCAGTTGAAGAATACCAAGATGCAGAAAGGAGAAATGATTCAAGAATATTTCTCCCGAATCTCAGAAATAAAAGAACAATTGAAAGCGATTGGAGACACCATCGACGAAGTCGAATTTGTAATGACAGCCCTAAATGGTCTTGCAAGACCTTGGGATGCCTTCATCCAGTCAGTATGCGGTAAAAAGGAAAAACTACAGTTTGAAAGCCTATGGGAAGAATGCATCCAGGAAGAAACAAGGGTAGCCAACCGTGAAGCACTACTAGCAAGGGACGATGATCAAACCCTAGCTACTCATACAAAAGGAGGAAGGAAGAAACCCTATTTCAAAAGGGAATCTCATAGAGACACACAACCATCAAACAAATTCAACAATCAAGAATCTCATTCAAGAAACTTTCAGAAGAAAGGACAACGCAAGGGACAAGATCTCTCATCTATACAATGCTATCATTGTGATAAGATGGGACACAAGGCGAAGAATTGTCCAGTCAGAAAAGAAGAGTACAAGAGGAAGCACAAAAGACAACATGCTCATATTGCCAAAGATGAAGAACCACCTATGAAGATGATTAAGGACCATGTCTTGATCTTAGCTCTCTCAGGATCTATATCACCTGGAGAAGACACATGGCTCATTGATAGCGGTGCATCAAAGCATATGACGGATAAGAAGAATACTCTCTCTTGTCTTTCAGAAAAGAAGTTTTCTCAGAAAGTAACTCTTGGTGACAATTATCAATATCCCATTAAGGGAATAGGAGAATCAAACTACAAACTTGATTCAGAAAACTCAATAACAATGAAGGACGTACTCTATGTACCGGGCCTAAAGAAGAACTTACTCTCCATATCAGCCTTAGACAAGAAAGGCTATAGAGTTGCCTTCATAGATGGAGAAGTTCTTATGTGGGCTAAGGGAGAAACCAT
>JASDQU010333655.1:0-10352 GCA_032191745.1 Picea mariana
GCAAATCATAACCATGATTTTATCTTCTCTCCCTTTGTGATATGCTTGATTAAATTGATGTGCATGGGTGTTTTTAAGTCCATAGTTGGAATCCTTATATCTCTGTATTTCCAATTGTGAAATCAACATGGAATGAGAAAATTGTATTTTGCATTTCATTCAGAGTGAGAAAATTAAAGTTTTCTCTTATATGACCTTCATTTCTATGTTGGAAGTGCATTGAATATTTTGGTTTGGTTATGGACATCTTAGGAACAATGTAATTCTACCCATGATCTGGGTTATTAGGATTCTTGTTTTATTGAATATATATAGAAATAGGGCAAGTAAATAAGGGTTACAATAAATTGTTGTCTCCCAACTCATCCACTCATCCAATAAACATCCAAACATTTCTTAAATTATGTAGATTCCATCGTAATATTTTGAAGCTATGATTCAAATTTCTTAATTTGTTTTTAATATGCAAGCATTATAGAAAATTTGCTATAATATATCCTCGACAAAGTGCATGTATACCTCAAATAGGTTTTTAGATTATATACGCTAGAGAATTGTATATGCTACTTGATGGGGCAATATTTTGATAAGTTTGAAAAGTGATTTGAATAGACTATGTCTGAATACAAAATAAACTCAAATAAATGACAAGTTGGTGGTCCAAACATATAACACTCTACATGGCACTTGTTGATTGGGCCATGTATAACACAATTATCATGTGCAATAGATGATGTTGATAACACCCTACTACACATCATCTCTGGTTTGGTCCATGTGGCCTACCGACTTGTACTCATGATTTCATTATGATGAAATGGAACCTTGGGATATGCCACATGTCACTTCGTATCTACCTTAATGGTGTTGACATAGAAGTATCTAATGACCTATTGTTGTTTTGGTTCTTAACCTTAATGAAATAGGTTTTGTTTACATCATCAAGTGTTTGGATTAATATTTATTTTACTACTTGAAGAATATGACTTTAAATCTACCTAGAATTCACCAACCTGAAATATTTATGAGATTCAACTTTTATTTGACCTCGAGTCCATAGGAAGACTCATTTAGCCTTTGAAGCATGAACAAGGAAATACACTCAATATTATGCCACAAAAGATATTATATAGCCCATTCTAAGACTTGTTATGGGTATGTAATAAGAATTATGCATCCGAAGAAGCATGAATGATGAACTATGCCCCCTTCTTGGACCCAAAACATTTATCAAGTATAATTAAGACAATGTGCAGGTCCAAGGAATATTATGAAAACTTAAAGCACAAGGATCAAAATTTCACTTGGATTTATGGCCCCAAGAATATTTTTTTTTTATTTGTTTGATTATTTGAAATCTAGAAAAGAGAAGTTTAAGTTTTCAACCGATGAACTTTCAAGTGCCAAAACTTTACCAATTCTCTACCAGTGAACAAGACAACAAGTTGCTAAGAAATACTTGATGTATGGAGGACCAATAATATACTTGAACCTTTTTTGTATAATGAGAGCCCAAATCATATGACAACAATAACAATTACTTTCTTAAAAACTCTAGATAAGGTGCATGATACTTTATTTCTTTGTTAATCATTAAACCCTAAGAAATTCATGGTTTTGATAATTTCTTCACTTTTGTCTATTCACTGCTGAAATGACTTTGCCTTTGACTCTAAATTCTTTACAAGGACTGATGCCAAAAATGGGGGTACATTTTAAGGTGCTAACACCACCCATGGATGGTCATCCAATTTCATCTTAAGATTGCAATCAATTACTACCCTAGGCTCTTCAAAGTTATGATTATCTCCTAGATTTATAAAAAACCAAAACAAGTAGATTGGAAATATTACCTTGAACCTTGATCATAGTGGACTAATAATCATCTTGTTGGTTTTCTAGTTTTGTATATATTTTGGGTGGCTATGCTACATTTTCCATAACTAGGTTCTTGTATGCATTCAACACTATTTTCCAATTATTTCTCTTTAGACTATGTCTTGCATAGTGACCTCTATTATCATAATATTAACAAATTATGATCTCCATATTCTTTTCAAATGTGTGTGGTTTAATATGAATAAAATAATTCACCCCATGAACATGTCTATGAAAGCATGATTTACATCCCTTTCTTGTGTGTGTCCTCTTCTTTTCCTTTCATTTCCTCTATTATTCTTATTAATTTTGTCTCTAGTCCTCATAGTGTCAAGGATTTCAAACAATCTTCACTGGGGTTTGAGGCTCCATAATATGAATCTACCCTACATGTGAATGGTTTGACCACTAAGGAAAAAATCACCTTTAACGTCTCATTCTACATGTACATTTCATACTTTAATACTTCAAATGAACTTCCTCTTGTATTCATCTATAGATATATATGCCTACTTTAGGTCACAAAACTTGTTAACTCTCTTTTTCTCATAATAATATTCCAACAAGTTTTTTTCTTTTTTAACACCTTTTCATTTAGCCTCTATAGCTGATTATGGAATTAGTACCATAAGGATGCCTTCTCAATTGGATAATATGGGAAAACCCAACCTTCGTGTTACTAGAGTAGTTTTGAAGTTGAAAATGCTTTCCCATTATGAGTAGCCATGACGCCTCAACACCCACCCGTGGTGATGATCAACAATGTCACAAGACATCCCTCTCTTGATGTGCTCTAGGGGCAAAAAACAAATGAGTGTGCCAAGATAAAATCTTCTCCAAACACCTCAACACCCACAAGTGGCGATGGTCGACCATCTCACATGACTAGAGGGGTCAAAGAAAGTAAGTGCACCAATAAAAATGCCCCTCCACCTATCAAGTAATCCATCAGTACCATCCTGCAAGCCTTTGCCATGTGCAATGAACATCACAAGACAACTGAGTTGTGATGAAAATCCCAAGGGGTGTAATGAAAATCACAAGTGCAACTGATTTGTGATGACAATAGCAATGGGTGTGATGAAAATCACAATTGTCATGATGAGAATCACGAGTGTAAGGCCTAATACAATATGAGGTAATGTGACTTGTTATATGAATGAAGTAAATAAAGGTACTCATGCACTATTGATGTGAACTCCACTGCCAATGTGTATAGGAACTATCAATGCTAAATTCGTTGTTAATGTGTCAACATAACATTGTTTTCGAATTGATCAAGAGGACTATGGAGAAGTGAAACCTAATCTTGAATGTGCTCATGAACATGTGTTGGAACTTAACACTTGAATTTGCATGAGTAAATCTAGTGTCAACAAAATTGTCTTTAGAGATAATTGTGCATGCTGTAGTCGTCCTTTATAATCCAAAATTGGGCAATTTTAAAACAATAACAAAAACGTAAATTATGTATTAGGTCAAATTATGGCAACATTTGGCTTTGGCATTAGAAAGGAAGGGTCAAATTATTCATTGTCCATTAATTCTCCCCTTTTTCTAACTAGTTTTTCTCATTCAATGGAGTTTAGGTACAACCAAACAGGTACTTGTCAAACCTATCATCCTTGAGCGAGGGAATTTTTGGAGGTAGGGGGGAAAGTGTTATGTCCAACACATCTAACAGGGAAAGAAAATAGAGGTGAAAAGGTCAGAGGAAAATTCTGTAGGCACATGGAATTTTTTCTTGCTGAAGGAGGTTCGTGTTCTTATGATGATGAGAGAATAGGCGACATCAAGGTTTCTTTGAGGTAAAAACATCTACTGAGATGATGGGTACCAATGAAAATCATCAGTTGGAAATTGACTTCTATTTCAATGAGAGTATTTATCACATTTCTCCATTGTCCATACATGGTCTGAGTCTATTCTCCATGGATGGCATAAAGGTGAAATATGGAGGATTGGTTGAGTTGATGGAGTATGTTGGACCATGCTATAAATATGGATATTGGTTAAGGCTAGTCCGAGATATGCCAAGAATGCAGAGATATGAAGTCACTACAAATTATATACAACTAAAATACAATGATCACAATAAATGAGTGATGGTGTATATTGATGGAAGGACAAAGGCGTCACAAAATATTGCAGGGATTATTAACAATACAAGACTTGGGACAACAAGAAACCAACCCAACTGTATATTTGAGGGGCATGAAGGAAATCAAATATTCATATGTGCAGTGAAAATAATAGCTGCATGGGAAGATTGGTTGGTCAATTATGATTTGAATCGAATCGATGGAAGCATTGCTATTATGGGGGTAAATATGTCCTACTAGTATACTAAACATGTAATTAATGTTTTCCTTTTTATATATTTAACATACATTTTAATAGCTCATGCTTCTTAGATTATTTTCTAACATCCTAAATTGTCATGCATCATGTAATGTGGTAGGGTGATCGTGGGAAGGAATCAACTAGCTCGCAACAAGTACAACAATGATTTTCATATCAATTATTGCTTACAATAATTGAATTAACATGTTTATTTATTGATGCATACAAGTACATTGTGGGAGGACGATGATGTGTGGAATGAAATATATGATTCCATCAACCTGATAGAAACAATTCGAAAGGCCTTGAGAAAGGAAAATAAGGAATACATTGAATTGGCTAGGTTCAAGGTTTAAGATGAGGAAATTGCTGCAGAATGGTAGCTGATTCCTAGGTGGAATCTTATGGTGGAGTATCCTTATAGTGAAACAAAACTTCCTATATGGTGCGTTAATGGAGACGATGCTCTCGCTGGTCCAATACAGATTGTAGATGCAACCAAATGGAACCTTCTTCATCCAACTCAGGTAGGCTAGGCTAGTCTAGGTGTGGAATTTGGTGCCAATCACTTTCTTCAGGCATGAGACATGAAAAACATCATGTAGCTTGGAGTGATTGGGAAAATCTAATTGATAGTCCATTAGCCTCATGCATTTGAGAATACTATAAGGATCATAAAATTTTGGTGCAATTTTCTGACACTGCTAGGATTTGAGTGAAGTCTTCTTATACGCTTGGAGACAGAGAAATACCTGATACCCTTTACCAAATTGATGTTTAGAATGAACCTGATTAGCTTGTTGCTTCATGCGGTTTTGAGACATTACCAAATTTTCTTTGAGAGTACAGAGAATGGTCATGCAGGCAGTAAGATTGCAGTCAACCTCTTAAACCATGGAGACACCCGACATGTATGGAAGAACTGATGGTGGATTTTTTTTGTAGATGGATTCAAAAGGAGTCATGCGAGTGGAGGTAAGGTAATATTTTTTGTCCCACCATTCAGCTATGGGTAACCACTTAACCCATTGATGTTGTCTATAATATGCAAAACACCTCAAATATTTTTCCAAACACTTGTTGACCGCTTCCTTTTGGCCATCAATTTGGGGATGATAGGTTGTGTTGAGACGAAATTGAGTTCCCTGGAGCTTGAATAATTCTTTCCAGAAATTGCTGGTAAAAGTGGGATCATGGTTAGAAACAATAGAATGAGGCATTTCATGGAGTTTGAAGATATTACCCATAAAAATTTGAGCCACTGTGGATGTTGTGAACAAGTGTTGAAGAGTAAATAAATGAGCATATTTGGAAAGATGATCCACTACCACCATGATGGCTGACTTATTGCCTGATTTTGGTAAGCCAATAATGAAATCCATAGAAATATCCATCCAAATAGTAAGTAGAATTGGAAGTGGTTGGAGTGTACCGGGAGTTTTGAAAGTCTCATCCTTATTGCATTGACATGTGTCACATTCAGACACAAAGGTGAGGATGTCTTGTTTCATATCGTCCCAAAAGAAAGATCATTTGACTTGTTCATAAGTTTTGGTAAAACTTGAATGGCCTAATGTAAGTGAATCATGAAACTCAGAGAGGACCTTGGATTTAAGGGCCAATTTTTTACTAAAATACAAGCAACCTTTATAGAAAAACTCATCATTGTGCCAAGAGCACCCTGGAGAAACTTGGGGATCCTCTTGAATTTTTTGGATTAGGATGAAAATTTTTGGGTCTTGCAACCATTCCTTCCGAACAACCTGAATCCAGTCAATGAAAATAAATGAGAGGGAAAAGAGGGACCCTTCTTCTTCATATTTAATAGAAAGAGCATGAACCACAACATTTTCTTTTCCCTTCTTGTAAACAATCTCATAATCATATCCAAATAACTTGGTCACCCATTTTTGTTACTCCGGGGATGAAATTATTTGTTCGAGGAAGTACTTGAGGCTTTGATGATTTGTTTTAATTTGGAAGTTTTGTCCCAATAGATAAGGGTGGAAGAGATCCACTACATGCAAAATAACCAACATTTCCTTTTCATAAATCAATTATCCCAAATGTCGGTTCGACAAATTTTTGTTGGTGGAAGCCAAAGGTCATCCATCTTGCATGAGGACTACCCTGATTCCTCTCCCTGAAGTATCACATTTCATAACAAAGGTCTCGGTGAAGTTAGGTAGGGATAGTACAAGATTAGTGCACATATATTATTTCAAGGCTTGGACGGATTGGTCAGCTATTGGAGTCCAACTGGAAGCATTCTTTTCAAGGAGAGCTGTGAGAGGAGCCACAATTGTTCCATAATTCTGAAAAAAAATTGTGATAATATCCCTTTAAACCTAGGAAACCACACAAAATTTTAATAGTTTTAGGGAGAGGCCAATTCTACATAGATTCAATTTTATTTGGATCCACCCTTAGACCATCCTTGCCAACAATATTACCCAGGTACTCAAATTCAGAGGCGCCAAAAGCACATTTAGACTATTTGAGGAAAAGTTGGTGCTTGGTGAGGAGATGGAGAAATTGATCTACATGGATGAGATGGGATGGCCATGTTTTACTATAGATAAGAATATCATCAAAGAAAACTAACACAAATTGACAAAGGAAAGGACGAACAACATGATTCATGAGACTTTGAAAAGTGGAGGGAGCATTACAAAGACCAAAGGGCATGACCAAAAACTCATAGTTTCCCTCATGAGTGTGAAATGTAGTCTTGGGGATGTCTTCCTCTTTCATATGTATCTGGTGGTAGAATGAATGGAGGTCAATTTGGGTAAAGTATTGAGCCCCACCGAGTTCATCCAAAAAGTCATCAATGATGGGAATATAAAATTTGTCCTTGATCGTAAGTTTGTTAAGGGCACGAAAATTAGGACACATGTGCCAAGTGCCTTCCTTCTTGAAGACCATGATAGTAGGGGAATATTAGGGGATGGTACTGGGAAAGATAACAACCACTTCTAATGATTCTTGGACAATTTTCTCAATTTCATTTTTTTTAGCAAAGGGATGACGATAATGGGAAACATTGGGAGGAAGACTACCCATAATTAAATGAATGGAATTGTCATGGAATGGGAGGGGGGAAGGCCCAGGGGAGTTTGGAAAATAGTGGGATGGTGGGAAATGATATATTGAAGGTTGAGGTGTACTGGGGGTGTCTCAAATTCTTGAATAAAATGGAGTTTGGAAATGA
Organism: Picea mariana; assembly: GCA_032191745.1. Taxonomy (NCBI): domain Eukaryota; kingdom Viridiplantae; phylum Streptophyta; class Pinopsida; order Pinales; family Pinaceae; genus Picea; species Picea mariana. The sequence goes on from JASDQU010333655.1 coordinate 7,436, forward strand.
TGCTAGAATGACCATTTTTGAGTAAAATGTTCATGCAGTGGGAATTGATGATCTCCGGAGACCCTGTTGTAATGCCTTGGAATTTATATTGTTGTAATTCCTATTTGAATTGCATGGTTAAATCCTTAAAATCCATGGTTATGGGGCAAAGAGGGTGTCACCATTCAACACCAAGAAAAATGTCACAACCACCCACATCAATAGCAAACATGTGATATTTCAGGTTACACTGACAAATTTGTAGGGACATATTTTCATAGTGTCCCCCACATTTCATGGAACCACCATTGGCAATCATGATTTGAAAATTGTTGAAAACATGGATATAACAATTGAATTCTTGAGCAAGGCAATGATGAATGAAATTATGAGTGCTACCACTATCAACTAGGATGATGAATTTCCTGTACTTAATGTAACCAATCAATTTGAGGGTTTTGGGAGCAGGAAAACCAGTGAGAGCATTCAACGAAATTAGTGTATCAAATTCAGGAGGATCAAAGGGAGGCGAAAGATTATCTGTTTGGGGTAGCTTGGATTTAGGAGAAACCTCAACATCTTCATCAGAAACATCCTTTGAAATGGCCATAAAATTTTATGTTCTTTACACTTGTTCCTCAAAAGGTATTTGTCATCACAATTATAATAGAGACCCTTGAGTTTGTGTTCAACCATTTTTTCCTGTGTTAATTTTTGGACCTTGAGAAAAGTGGCATGAGGGGAAAGGGTGGTGGTTTTAGGGTGGGGAACAAAAGTAGGTTTTCTACTATGGGCCAAGATGACTTGTTGTGTGCCTCCTTGGAATGTTTAATTGCTTCCAACAAAGTCTAGGGGAGAGCTATTATGACTTGAGATCTGATTTCATCCTTGAGGCCACTGATAAAGAATTCCCTGAAAAAATCATCTCTCATGCCCTTTGTTCGGAAAGCCAAGTTATCAAAGGAAAAAATAAAATCTCCCACTGTTCCATACTGTTTCAACTTGGTCAGACGTCCTAAATGATGGGTGTCCGTGTCAAAGAGTTCATACAACTCAACAAAAAACTATGACCAAACAACATACCCTTGACGTTCATTTTGATACCATTTCCACCATTTCCATCATTTCATATACAAATATATAATTCCGTAATGAAGCTTGGTCAACTCATTAGTAATTCCATGCAAGGATAAATAGTGTTCCATTTGAGTGACCCATGCTATTGGATCCAAACCATTAAATTTGTTCACCTCAACTCTAGTAATATGGGGGTCACGAGGTAGGGAGCTAGAATGAGAGTGCAGATGTCGATTGGAGTCAACATATTCAATATAGAGAGGTGGGTCAGAGGAGGAAGGAACCTGGAATTTGTTCATGAATTTTTGAAGAGTGGAATTGACTTTAGCAATTTGGATACCTAGTTGTTCCTGGGTGTAGTCCATTTTGGCATGAATGGTAGGAGTTTCAGTATTCACTTGGGCTTGGAGGGTAGTAAGGTCATGAATCAGTTTCTGATTGGTTTCTTCTTGGTGGGTGGGAGCCATGAGGGGAAGAGGGGTGGATCCATGGACACAAATATTTTAAGTGATATATACCACTACGATCATAGAAATGAGAGAAAACCAATGGGATATGTGGGAAATAAAGGTGTTGGTAAGGGTGTGGGTCCACGAGGTTAAAAATATTAGGTATCACAGTGGTCATAATGAAAATGGGAATCCAATGAGATAGGTCTCAAATAAGGGTGAGAGAAGGACCCAATTTTTTTTTAAATTCTGTGGAGTTATACTCTAACCCGAATAATAATTCAGTGTCAAAAGGACAAAATTTTTAATAGGAAAAATGTGTAGTAATTTCACAACTAGAATGCAAGAGGAAAGGTTTCACATCCAAAATATCCTTTTTGTTCCTTGTTTGGTATGTTCCCCCCGGGTTAGGGTTTGCAGGGTGCCTATGGAAAAGGGTTTTCCCTGTGATATAGATCTCTGATATACATGTGGGGTTGAACAATAGTACTCAATCCAATATATTATAGCACAAAATAAGGAGGCTCGACCGTACCCTTATCTATACTACTCGATTACCCAATTACTAGAGAGTATCTTCCTTAGTTTTGTTCTCAGTGGCACTATAGCAGCCACACGACTAATCGATTGATCTAGGGATGGTTTCATGAGACTCGGGGGACTATAGTATTCCAGATATAAAATAGTATGCAGAACATAAATATTTTAGCATAGAAATGGAAGAGAAATAATGATATAACTAGAACAACACCAGAATAATACCAAAATAATACCAAAAAGAGCACCTTGATTAATGATAGAAATGTTCACTTTCCTCTTCAAGGGGGAAACCTCCAGCAGAGTAGATCTCTATTACAATAATCTCCATGACAAGATTTATCATACCCTCTACTCCTATTTATCATAAATCTATCTTTCCAAAAGAACAATCTAGAGGAAGATCCTTCTAGGGTTAGGGAGGTTAGGTCCCTAACATGCCCTCCCCCTTGAAGAACAACCTTCTCCTCAAGGATTAATATGAGGAAATTGTTATAGAATGGTGGCCGACTCCCAGGTGGCATCTTCTGGAGTTGTATCTTTCCATTGGATTAACACTTCCTTGATGGTGCGCTGATGGAGATGACACTCTTGTTGGGCCAAGACTGCTTGTGGCTGCAAATCTAACTTAGGGAGACTAGTTTGAGTTTGGAACTTAGTTCCAATCGCCTTCTTTAAGACGAAAACATGAAAAAATGGATGGATCTTCTACTGACTGGGTAGAGCTATCTGATAGGCCACCGATCCTGTTAACGCTCTGTAATTTGCCTGAGGCTGCAGAGGCAATCACAAAGGTAACCTCGAACCACTTGGAGTCTTGGATCTAGCCCTCCAAGACTCAGAGAGGGATCTCTCTTTTCGATTTAACTTGGTTT
>JASDQU010333662.1:438-12773 GCA_032191745.1 Picea mariana
AAAATCGTTGTACGTTTTGCAGCAAGAGTGGACATCAAGAGGCTAGCTGTTGGAAGCTTAATCTGGAGATTCATCCAAAGAAGGGCAAAAGGATTTTTCATGCACCCATGAAGGAGGACGGATTACTAGCGAAGCAAGAAGAACATCGTGAAGGAAAGAAAACAGTCACTTGGTTCTGCCAGAAGTGGATGTCTCAACTTCATTGTATTTTGCTTCCATTAATGTAATCGGATCCAGAGCAAGCCAGGTGGCCTATCCCGAGCTTGTCAAGTCGTCAGTAACCTTTTGGGGACCAAAAGGTCTTATTGTTGGGAGGTGTGATCCGAAATCGGATTCAGAAGCCTGTCAGGGCATGAAAAATGCTTAAAAATGAAAGTGCCCAGAATCCAATGAAACCAATACCATTGCGTCTGGCTCGTCTTCCCGATTCTGGCAGTATATTTACTTTTTCAAACGGACTCCGTATGCGAAAGTTATCGCATTCTGATCGGAAGCCCAAACAGGTAAAAAGTCAAAGGTCAACTGGTCAAAAAAGTGAACGCTGATGTCATCATGCTGACTGTGCAGGAGATGACGTGGCACTCTCTGGCTGATGGTGATTGGACAGGTTTTGCTGATTGGACAAACATGTGGCAGGCAATTAGACCAGTCAATGGTTGACAAGTGGCATTTCTGTCGAATGGGAAAGTGCCACGTGGCCCAGTCATGGGCAACCACGTGGCACCCAGTCAAAGTCAAAGTGGCAGGTTTAAATTTTTTTTGGGGTCCATGGGTTTTGAACCCATGACCAAAAACTAAGCCTAAGCGCCTTTACTTTAGTCCTGTAACCAATGCACCACATTATTTTATGTTATTAAAACCCACAATATTAATTATATTGTATGGTATTGCGCATAAAGGAGGAGAGGGGCCAGCGCTTAGCCCTTTGGGCTAAGCGCTTGGCCATATGGAGTCCATATAACCTTGCCAAAGGAGCCCGCGCCCAAGACTAAGGGGCTTAAGCCCGTTTGTAACTATTATATGGTTATAAAGTGGTTTTTCAACCAATTTTGGGTTTTTTAATAATGTTTAGCCCATTTTTAATGTAATTAACTCATTTTTAAGGGTTTTTGGGCATTTTTAGAGCCTAAATTCGTGGAGGAAGTTGGAGATGGACAAATAACTCCACCACTATTTAACCAAGGCCATTTTCAGGCCATGGGAGAGATTTTGGACAACTTTTTGATGGTTTTGGAGAGCAGAGATGCTGAGGCAAGGCAGGGTCAAAGCCAGTTGGAGGCAGGGAAGCTGTTGAGGAGGAGATGCTGTCGGACAATTTCTGAGAGCTCGGGACATCCGTTTCAGGTGCCGTAAGTTGTACAATATTCTAGAGATCTGGGCGAACATGACCAGATCATTCTGGAAGCCATTCGGAATTGTAAAGATGTACTAATAAGCTTTCGAACAGAAATAAAGAAGCCTCCCCCACAAGAGAAAAGGCCCGGAGATGTAGGCAAAGTTGCCGAACTCCGTTATCAACCTCTATGTATAATGGTTTGTTGTTTTTCATTGAATTTCAGATCTGCATATATGTCTATGGCTATATAGTTCATTTTCTTTTCTCGTTCTTTAGTTAAGTTTCCCAATGGTCATTAATTCATGCAAATAAAAAAAATCAACCATAAGTCATTCGAAAAATCCTGACGGATCAATGTAGCTATGCCCGAACAGGATATTATAATCAAGCGGGACGTCGATAACTTCAATATCAATGAGAATAGTCTTTCCCCCGAGTTCAAAAGGGACATTTTGGAAGAGCCCTTCAGGAGAGGATGGTCGTCCGTCATAAGCTCGTAATGTGATGGCAGAGGGAATGAGTTCTGGGGAACCAAGTTTTTGCCATACTGTTTTGGACATGATGCACGTAGAGGCACCTTCATCGATGATACACCGATGGAATGTGATGTTCCCTATTTTCACTGGTATTTGAAAAGCGATCAGAGCGGGAAGACGAGGTTCTCCGCTATCAATATCAAAGGTGATGAGTCGAGTATCTGTAGGGTCGACTGCCCCCAAGGCGGAAAGTAAAGATTTCTGCTGTGTAGGACAAGTCTGGAGGACTTCCAGGACTGACATGGCAGTTGGGTATTGTGCTAAGTCATCTACCAAACTATAGTTATGAGCGGCCCTAGCCTGTGGATTGTGGACATTCCTGCGTAAGGGGATGCAAGGGATGCGAAGGTGTGGTTCGGCGGACGGGCGAGGGATCACCAACGGGGGTCCCGTCGGTGTAGGGTTTGTCTCTGGAGAGATGGGAGTAGAATCAGTGGGTGTATGATACTGACAATTACGCATTTGTAGCAGGATTTCCTCTTCACTGGTGAGGAGAATTGTACGTTCTGCTGGATTGTTAGGGTTGTGGTATTGTCCTACCTGAGGTGGGGGATGATGTGTGTCTTGTTGGGTGTTTATCACACCTTGATGTGGGATAGGATTTTGCAGCACGGCGGGAGGGGGTTGCTGCACATATTGTTGTGGTGCCTGTCGAGGGGCAGTTTGTGCAGGGGTATGGGGAAGACTACCTGAGTCTTTCAACCGTTTGAAATCAGCGATCTGGGGGCAATGGTGAGTGTAATGACCGAACTATCCACAAAGGGCACAAGGGAAGATGGTTTTAACATTATTTCTCCATTGGCGTTTGTTGTTATTGCCCCCTTGGGGGTTTTGGTTTCCTTGGTTCTGGTTGCCCCCAGTGGGTTGGTGCTATGGGAGTTGATTCCCGCCTTGACCAGGGTTGTTGTTATTCCTGTTCCATCCTTTCTTCTTGGTATTGTTCGATGGATGATTTCGGTTGGTTGTATTCAATTGTTCAAAATTCTGGTATTGTTGAGCAGCGGAAGGTTGAACAAAATTTACCCCCNAGTGCTTTTACTAGTACTATAAGCTAATGTTGAGGGAGTACCACTGGTTGTGGGAATAGGTGGATGTATGGGAGGTGCCGGTGGTGGTCCACTGATGGGTGGAGGTATAGCAACAGGGTATGGCTGTTGATAAGTGGGTGGGGGGTAATAAGGAGTGTCCCCATATACCGGTAGGTATTGAGGTGTTCCATACATCGGTGGTGGTTGGGATTGCGGGCCATGGTGTGTGGTGGCACCTATGAGCCCGTCTGCTGAGTGAGACATCCTAGGTTTGTCTTGGCCAAACGGCACAGGTTTTGGAAGATCAAGAAGTATTGTGTATAAGTACTCGGACTGTGCATAAATGAGGTCATACTGTTGGGCCTTACCGATGGATTCCTCTTCGGATTGAGGGAATGTGGACGCGACATCCTTTCCAAGGAGAGAGACAAGTGATCTAAGAAACCAGTCGAGGCACTGTTGCTTGGTGGTTTCTGCTTTACACAAACTACGTCGCCTACGCCACTCATGAATGTGGTCAGCGATGTGGGTGGCTGAGGTCTGTTTGAAGTTAGACAGTAGTTCTAGACCATTGTTGTGGCAGATGGGTAATTGAAAGAAGGTCAAGAATGCTTTGGCCAATGACTCAAAGGTCGCATGGGACCCGGATTTTTCTTCGACATACCATTTGGCTGATGGGCCAGTAAGTGTGCGTTGAAACAATCACAGTCTGATGGAGTCATCCATAATGCTGTTGGAAGAGCACCATAGATGAAAGGTCATGACATGGTTGGCGGGGTCATCCCCTGCCTTTCCTTCGAATTTTGGTATGTCTGAAGGAAGTTTTGTTGGCATTGCAGGCCATGTGGCGTCATGCAATATAGGATCATTGGTGAGTTTGGTGAGATCCGGGATGTTGAGAAAGGCCAAATATGGCATCTGTAGTGGGGTGGGAGGATTGGTTCCATCCATAGTGTGTTGTGAACCTGACCCTTGATAGGGACTAGGTGGGTTGGTGCTCCCTCCTTGAGAGGAAGTGGGTCCCCCGCCTCCGTGTAAAGGAGAGCGAGTGAATGGATTACCTTGGGAAGTAGACCCAAGTAATGTAGAACCAAGCAAAGTTGATCCTAAGATAGTAGCACTCACAGGAGTGTGTTAAGGAGGTACTGATGAGCGGGTACGACCAGATACTCCCCCTAAGATAGGAGGGAGGTTGAGCAAGCGTCGTGAACGACAGGGGTTCTGTGGTTCCCCTATGATGTCAGACTAGATGTGTGAATGTGTGCAACAAGTGGTGAGAGAAATATAGAAACAAAGAGCCTTTGCGTTGAATGTTTACACAATATATATATCCAAATCAAACTGTAATCAAATGTGCATCATACATAACATGAGAAAGAAACATATATATGGGTAAGTGGGTTTTGTCCGCGTGGGGGAATCAAAATAAAGCAAATGCTCGTGTCCTAGAAGACGTAACGTCCTTCCTCTCAAATAGCACTGGACCTTCCAATAGTACTCAACAGTGGGGTCTGAAGTCACCGGAAGAGACACTAGTGAAGGATGANAATGCGGGGTAGAGGGGGCATATCCCGAAAGAACTGGCGATACTTCCCAATAGCCACACAAAATCCAATCAAGGTGCAATTGCAGCCCACAATTGCCACCTGGTTAGATGTCCTAAAGTTGGTCACTAGGTACCTCGGTCAAAGTGCGGCATTTAGATTTTTGGCCTAAGAAATGGGTCACGAGCTGGATCTCGTCCAAGAGGTGGGTGCCTCAAGGGGGGACGCACAGAACAACCGAACCTCGGCCTTCAACCCTTCATGGGTATCTCCCTGCCTTATGGTGATTGGAACACTTGACTTGGAGGATTTGAAGTTCCATATTTGACAACCTCTATGTTTGAAAATGCGAGAACCAGATAACGGGGAGTTATTTGGATGCCTATCCCCGAAATCCTACCTAGACTAAAAAATTCTTTTGGCACCTCCTGTGGAGGAAAACTTAGTGAGTTTTTAGAAAGTTTTAGATGAAGTTGTTTTGTGAGGCTGGGGGTGAAAACCAACCTCGTTTGATTAACAAGGGGAGTGGATAGTCCTGTCAAGAAAAGATGGGGTATTTTCGGGATCCCTTTGGAGGAAACTTACTTGGACCTCCACGTTTCGAGAAGAAGCTATGTGAGTGAAAAGTGACTTTTGTGTGTGAGTGAAAGTGTGCCAATTTTAGTTAATTAGATGTCACCTTGCTGCATGTGGACATCGCTTGGTCCTTACAAGAGTTTGATTTACCTAATTAGCTAGATGTCTTTGGTACAACCTTGCGGAATTCAAAATCCCTAGGAAGCTAGCATGTGGACATGTGGGTCCGTTACTACCCTTTAACTCCCTATTGTGAGATAATCTAGAAAAAGCATGAAACTATCCTAGATTGAACATGTGGGCATGTATGGGCCCGTTACAAACCTTTAAACTCTCCTAGTGTTTTGATCTAAGAAATCAAAAATTCAAACACTATCCTAGCTTTGTGACATGTGGGCATGTATGGTCCCGTTACCAGAATGTGTTTGAAAAAAAGAAGCTAAGAGGGTTCCCAAAAATGGCCGTTGTCCTCTCCTAAAGGTTTTAAACTTGGTTAAGGGAGATGAAATCGTTTCCCAACCTTTTTCTGATTCTCAAGGTCGCTTGGAAGCGCGAGAGAAGAGCATATTCAAGGATTGTTACTTCAATTTCAAGTCTCAATGTAAGTTTAGATGTGATTAAAATTGATGTCCACCTTAGATAATTAGTCAAAACAAGCCATCCATGTGGCAAAAAGACAAAGAAGGGAAATTGATTTTTATCCTCCTAAGTGCCTATGTTAGACTAAACCCTTTATAAGTTGAGGGGACTAAATGTGGTGCAGTATTTAGAGCATGCATAACATCATTTTAAGAGGGCCCATGGCCTTCCCCACATCCCAATCAACTTACAATGTGAAATTTTGTTCAAAATGCACGGCCACTTGTGTAGATAGGTGCGCACAGAGCACCAGTGCACGAACAGAATAAAGACAGAAAGCACATGCGCGCAGGGAAAAATTGTTATAAAAGCGCATGCGCGTACGATGCACGTTTGTGGGGTGAAATACCCGCGCGCCTATGACAAACGGCCGAGAGAGAAAATACGAATGGATTTCTCTCAATTCTCCCTTGAATTGACTGGTTAGCAGGTCGGCAGAGGCCGATTTGTGCACCTGCAAGTTAATGAAAGCAAAAGAAGAGCAAAATAAACCCAAATGAGGAAGGAATTGATACCTAGTCCCCAGTATGGTCGCCAATCTGTTTGCACCCTTTTCGTCACGTTGTGAGCAAATAAGAGGTGCTTACATGCCCAGTTGGGTCTTGTTGAGCATGACAGCTGTAGAGGAAAGAGTTAGAGAAAGAAAAAAAAAACTATAAGCAAGAATTAAACTAAAACAAACTAAGATACTAAGCATGGAAATAGAGAGATAACAAGAACAAAAGACCAATGTCGCCAATGTTTTTAGGCTGATCTATTGATGAAATCAAAGCACAATGAAGAAAGGGGACTGTGAGTCCCTTCTTCCTCCAAAGGAAGGCTCTTGGATCGTCACAAGCTTGCTCTCCTTACAACAAGAAAAATGAAAATGGTGGTGAAAGAACTCCTTTGCTAATTCACTCAATGGAGAGGTGAATTGCTCAATGAAATGGTGCTAATGTGTTATTGTCAAGGAGTGAGTCCTTAAAACAATCTAAGCAGCATAACATTACATGAAATTCCTTGAGAAAATGATGTTTCTTCATGGCTTTTTATAGCATTGCATTGGGTGATTATATAACTCCTTTGTAGTGTGAAAAGAGGCTCTTTAGGGATTCATTAGGTCTTTGACCAGCCTACCATGCGGATTCAGCTCGGATTTGAGGGTCAAATTGACTTGGGAGCTGATCCATAAGTGGTTGGGAGGCCGACCAATTCAATAAATGTGTTGTTTAGCAGGTGCGCGGGTTTTTGCGCTAACAACCATGCATCGTGCGCGTATGCGCTCATGGTACATTCCTATTCCGCGCATGTGCGCGCGCACCCAACTTCTGTAAAGCGCTCTTCAATTTTTGGTTACTTTGTATAGTTTTTGACCTTTTTGGAATGCCATGTGATTAATTCAATGCCATGAATGACTTCATTACTGCTTGACGATGCTGAGTTCTTGTCGCCATGTGCGGACGAAATTTCAGTGATAACACTTCTTCCACCACCTCATCCTCTTCAGTCAAATTCACACTAGGAATCAATATCCCACAAAACTATGGCTAGCTCATTAGAATATTCTAGATATTCTTCTTCCAAGTCTCCCTCTATTTTTCCATTAGGTTCTTCTACTTTTTCACAACCCTCTAAAAATATGTTTGCCACCATGTTCATTGGTTTTATCCATTATGGGCATGCTTTCTCATAGTGATTATCCTGATGGTAGTTTCAATAGTTATCCATGGCTAATCCTTCTAAGTCAATGTTTAAATTTGTCAGGGGTGGCTCAATGGATTTAGGAGGGAAAGACCTTCTAAAGAAAGGTATGCATGTTTTTTTATTGGAAGTTCCTTCTCTCGAAATCCATGTCTATTATGTTATTGGATAATTGTTTGATCATTATTTTCATGCTTCCATATCCATAGAATCATCTTCTTTATCCTTTGTAGGTTGCTTTGGTTGAGGTCGTGGTAAAATAAGACATTTTTTGGGTGGTACAACTTCCTTATTCCCTAATGTGGTCTAAGTTTCTTTACATCCTTTCATTTTAAATTCAACCTTCTTTTCTTCCTCAAAATTTAATGGTAGAATATCATTTGTTGCTTTCTTTACAAACATTGAAATTGCTATGGGTAATACATTAGCATAAAGATCGACTTGAAGATATGGTGCAGGGTCAGAGCCATCTTTGAACTTGTTTAAGATTGTATTAATCCTTTGATTGAAATATTTAACTTTTTTCTGTAGGGACCATGACTAGAGAAAATAACTCATTCGTTAATGCACCAGTGGTGGTTTCTTCCTTGAACTTATCTATAAAATATTTTTGAAAATCACCCCATTTAGTAATAGATCATATTGGTAAATTAAAATACCATGTAGATGTTGTGTTTTCAAAGGTATAAGAGAAAATTTCACACCACATCTTCATGTTGTACATTCATTAATATGATTGCTAAAATAATTTTCTTAATGTGACCTTCTAGAAGACTAGCCACTTGAGGGTCATACTTGGGAAGTAATCATTTTGGATGCTTGGCTAGGTTATGTAATTGGCCAAGTAAAGACAAAGCATCTTGAGCCAGTTGATTATATTGTTCCAATTAAAATGTTAGACTCATAATCAAAATATTGATTGATTAAATTGTGGGTGTAGTTGTGGTAAATTGTTAGATAAACTATGGAAAATTGTTAGATAAACTATACTGCTAATGAATAGAAAATGATAAATTCTTTACATTTTGCATAAAATATCCATTTTTTATTACAAAATTTATTACATAAAAGAAAAATTATGAAGCCCCAGTGAAGGGATTCACAACTATTAATTGGTTTTTGAGCTAGTGGTCTCAAATCTCATTGTGCTTACCACTATTGGTTTCCAAATTTTTCAATATTGCATCTGGGGTCTCAACTCCTTGTAGGTGAAATGAAGATCATTAGAGATGGACATTCTCATCAATTAAAGTGATTTGGGCCATTTTTATTATCCAATTTGGTTTTCTTTAATGCATTAAGAAGGATCATTTTTGTTTCAAGGGTAACTCAGTAAAGTCCCCTACTTCATAGTAAATCCTCTATACAAAAATTCCATGATAAGTACTTTTGAATAGTAAATATGAGATCACTTGGACTAGCCATATTACAATATGTAGGTAAGATGGCTTCAAAAGTAGAAACTGACTATTTAGATGGAAATCTCTTTGAAAATGGACAGTTTAAAAAACTGCCACTAAAAATGAACTCTAGATGTCAAAGTTATGCCATCTAGAAGAAAGGCATAAAAGGTAACTAAGGTGATACGTGGCATGTGGAGGTTGATAAACATGGTGATGTGTTTATAATGAGGTCGTTGAGTTATAAATAAAAAAAAATCCGCCTTGCCTAACTTTGTGTATAAGCTCACATTTTGCAAATAATTTATTTTTACAATGTAAGTGACCCATTTTTATAAAATAAGTGAAAATCATTTTTAAAATGGAGTTACTTTATAACTTAAAGTTAATTGTAAAAAGTTACTTTAAAAAAAAAAGATTTAAGTCAATTTGTAATAACCCTCCTTATTTTTGTTATAAATTTCTTCTTACTATTGTAGTGTTTTAATGAAAATTTGGGTCAAGACTTTCGTCAAACAGTTAGTTGATATACCTAATTTCATTGTAAAAACCTCCTTTTTTACTGCTATAAGTTTATCACTGGTGCAAACGTTTTGTCAAACACTTTATTGGCATACTCAAGCCCATTGTAAACCCTTTATTGTTGTTGTTATGATTGTGTGTTTGTTGGTTTGTGTTTTCAATGGATAATGAGGGTTTGATGCAAAATAGAATATGCATAACACATATAAATTATAAAACAATATTGTAATTGACTAGTGCTAAAAAAAATGGTTAAAACAACAAAAAAACAAAAACAAAGCTGTCCATCTTTATTATTAATCCAATATGAACCTTTACACAACAAACAACTCACAGATTCAATCTTGAAATACACTTGCAATTGATTGCACCATTAGTTGGATGAATAAATTAATAAGGGATTGGATCTAAAATGATTGGTGTAGCAGCCCTCCAAACCCCACGATCTTCTACCAAGAAGAAATCACAAATCACCCTCCTCAACAAAATATTTTGGCCTCCACAACTGAGATATGGACTCTCCGAGAGAAAATACATCCCCTCCAAGTGAAACTTGGCCCCTAAAATAAGATTCGGCCTGCCCCAAGGGAATAGTGATCCCTCCAAAATAAATNACAAAAGGAAATAGACCCCCTCTATAAATAATCGACCTATACAAAGAGAACTCGGCCTCCGAAGGATGAACTCGACTATCACAAGAAAACAATATCTACAACTAGAAGAAATCAATCTCCTCAAGCCTGCAAATATGAATATTATCTTCGGCAATGAAATCCAATGAATAATATGAATTATCCTTCCTCTTGATTGTCTAGGGTGGAATATTTCACCACTGAAACCAATTATCCACAAGGGTTTTTCTCCCAAACCCTCACAAGCCACAAGAGATCTCTCCAATTCAAATTTAGAAAAATAGCATCAACATAATGAGAGAAATGATCCTCCGTCTCTCTTTTATCCTTCTCACCTTTTTTCTAACACTTTTACCTTTTTCTGACCCTTTTACCTTTTTTACCTTCACTTAAAAGATTAAAATGACTTTATAAGGTTTTATTCAATTTATTCTTGATGTCACTTTTAATTACTCAATGTCATTTTATAATGTTTCTTTTTCCTCTAAATGACTTCAAACAATTAATCTATTAATTCCATTTTTTAATCAACTATGGCCTACAGGAATCAGATATACCACTAAGTCATCCTCCTAGAGAGGTCATTTGGAAGGGGACATTACAGTCCTCCCTTCCCGAGATTGCTTGTCCCCAAGAAAATGAAAATAACGATGCTAGAAAAATTGATCTCCCTCACATGTATCATCCTCCATTGGCAAGTGTCTCCACCTGATCATGAAATCTCTGATGACTATGCTCCTCAATCTCCTATCCCTAACATCCAAAATCTCCTCCGAGATCAATACCAACTGCCCCTCTTCATCCAAGGGGAGTAACACTGCTGAAGTGGTCACCTACTGTCCTACTACCTTTTTTAGGCATGACACATGAAAAACAATGTGGATCTTTCTCCTCTCTAGTAGCTTAAGCTCATAGGCTACTTTCCCAACTCTTTGTACTACCCTGTATGGACCATAAAATTTGGGCTTCATTTTCCTGCACCACTCTTCTTCATTGAAGACTGTTTGTATGGATGTGACTTAAGAAATAAAAAGTCTCCTACCTCAAAGTTGCACTCAACCTTATGCCTATTTTCATATATCTTCTGATGATTCTGAGTTGTCTACAAGTTTTCCTTAAGGGCCTTAAGGATGTCCTGGCTTTCTTGTATCCATTTTTTGGCTTTGGGAGCCTTGTTATTGTTAAGCCCTAATATTGGATCATTACCCCTTAATTGGGGCATATTATATTAGTAATGTTATTTTATTTATGTGATCTTTAGGCCATTATTTGTAATTATACCTCCTAGTCTCCTATATATACCAAGGAGACATTTTCATTTTGAATCTTGTACTTGAACATTTAAGTAGGGTAAAAGGAGGTTGCCCCCTCAAAGAGGCTTATTATCTGAAATTATCTCTTTTTCAAGGCATTGAGCACTTTTTCTGAGGTTTTTCTATGCTATATTGATATTTGGTTCTTAACATATGGTATCAGAGCTCAAGGTCTTGGGGTTTCGCTGCTACATCTGAGACACCTTGGAATTTTTGCTATAACTTTTTTTCTACAACATTTCAGAAGGAACGGCTTGGAGTATATTTAGTAGATAGATCAAGGTACGTTGGGTTAAAAATTCAGCTCTTGTGGCCTTATACTTTCGGAGATACAGCCTGTACAAGATAGGGTTTTGGAATCATCCTGAACTGAGTCATTGCAGAATTTGCGCTATAAAACAATTTCTATAACTTTTCAGAACCTGAACTCCAGAAGATATTTATATAAATTATTAAGGTATCTGTGGTAAAAATTTCAGCTTCTGGGTCATCTTAAATTTGTAGATACACCTTGTGTAAGATAGGGTATCTGACTAGTCTCAAGAAGGTGTTCCAGGTAAAACAATCATAACTTCTTCCTAGAGTATCCAAATTGAGTGGGACTAGTTTCATTGGATCATGGACAGTCAATAGTATTTCTGGTGCGAGTTTCAGAATTTTATATCAATTATTTTGTGCGGGGCACGCTATACAAGTGAGATCTCCTGGAAAGGCCAAAAATCAACAAGTTGTGGGGAAGTTACCATAAATTCCACTTGGCACATCCAATTTTGATCAGACCTGTGGCATTGTAGAGAAGAAATATTAAAGAACTACATAAAATAAAGTTTCATATCCAGAAGGGTCGAAACTTGAGAGATACAACAGAAGAAATATTGTCTATCAGAACCACCTCAAAATCAAGGTTCAAAAGTGATACTTGGCCAACATGCCACCCAAAAAGGGAACTTCTACACCAAATAAGCCTCCAGAAAATCCTACTTGGAGTCTTGATGAAGGTGAAGAAATGCATAGGGACATAAGTGATTTACAAAAGAAGATAGTAACAAAATATGAACTACAAGAGATGATGGAGGGTTTAAAAGGGGAGATCATGGAAGTATTGAAAAATTTTGTAACAGAGAAG
>JASDQU010333663.1:0-12745 GCA_032191745.1 Picea mariana
AGTAATCAAACCATTGGCATCAATGACAAACCATTGGCATCAATGACAACATGATCCAACAAGAACAATCAAACCCCAATGGTATCACTCCCCGAATCGATCCGGAGTCCAAGGGGTTCCATCGATGCCTCGGCATCCTCTAGGTCCGTAATCCTGCACACTTAGTAAAACCGAGTCAATAACACTTGTCTATGTCAAAGTGGTAAAACAACATGTCATCAACCCATAACGCCTCATAATCAAAATCAAAAGTTTTAATAGCATAATAATTCAGATCACTTGCGAGAAAGTGTCCTCAAAGAATAAGTTCGCTTAGTGTGCTAGAGTGGGATGTTACAATAATAAATAGTTTTTCATATACATGATACGGGAGAAAAGAAGGATTTTCTTTCGAGCATAATATCTTTATGACATTGTGATTCTCCATTTGTTCTATTGTTCCTTTTTTCTCTAAGAATCTGGTAACTTGGTTATATATCCTTGAAGTATTTTCACCCAACAACAACCTTTTGAATACTGAAACAAAATCATTATAAACTTCATAGAAATACAGAGGGGTCTTATGCCTCCATAGTTCTTGATACCAAAATTTAACTGGATCTATTTTACGATTCACCCTCTTACTTATGGTTAATTTTGGGAATTGACAACAATGCACAATAGCAAATATCAGAAAAGAGGCCATAAATCAGTTTTTCCCTTTTTATAGTGTGATAACTGGGACATGATTTCAATAGAAATCAGTTTTCCCCAACAAAAAATGGCATGTTCTTTCACTGTAAAATACATAATATATTAAATCATGCAAAATATAGAAGCAATACTTTTCTGACCTGTCAACTTGGTAAATGAACATGCAATTTATCGATGGGTTTTTTTAAAAGATTCAACCTAGATCCTGGTTATCTATGCTGGGATAGATGTGGGATTCTCCAAATATTCAGGCAGGAGGATGTTAGCACAAATTTATAACCTCCAATCTGAGCTGATAAACTTGTTATGACAATGGTAAAAAATTGGCTAATTATAGGATAAATATCCCCATATGTCATGGGATAAACCTCTCTTTGTTTGGGCTAGGCCTTGCTAGCCTCTAGGGGGAGTCCCTAGTCACAATGAAGCTTCTTGCTGGCTGATCTAAGGTCTGATTTATGCGTTAAAACTAAAATATCAGATAGTTGTTTTGTCTTGGACAACGTGTGAAAGTGGTCCAAAATAGTGAGAAAATCGATCTTATACACTTGGAGGGAACTTGTAGGGTTAGCACAATGAAGATAGACTAGAAAGAAGGTGAAAAATGTTTAAAATGATTGAAATTAACCATGATAAATAGTTCATAAAATGACATATCAGATTACAAATTTACCATAATATCTCCAAGAAAAGAGGTTTGAATGACAAACACACACTTCTTTATTGATATATCTTCCAAGAGAGATGATTGCACCACACTTGACAAGCCTACAAATGATACAATGACTACTTTTCTCAAAGAGGAGCCACTAGACTAGAGAAAGAGAGAAGATAATGAGAGAGGCACTATCTTGCTACTGCAAGAACCGAACAAATAAGCCAAGGCAAGCCTCCAATATATATCTAGTGAGAGCGCACATCCAAAGAAAGAAGAAGGGCATATGAGAGGGGTAAAAATAGAGTCTAAATGAGATGACTAAGAGTGAGTGTGAGTTTTGAATGCACATGAGTGAGTGAATGGTGAGCTAAATGAGTGAGAAGAGGTTGAACTGAGGTTCATGGCATGCATGGGAGGAGGTAATTTTAGAAACTCATGCGATCTCTCCTTCCATCATAAATTAATTATCATATGATCAAATTTTAGGAATATGCACCCTATCCTAGGTGGATGCCATATCACTGCCACATGTCGACCTCAGAGGCTACCACTTGGAACTGCATGGATGATGATTGGACCTGCTAAATATAGAGGTAACTAAAAATAGAACATCTAAAAATAGAACCTCTAAAAATAGGGTTCTCTAAAAATAGATTCTTGGTTCTATTTTTAGAAATATTGTTCACATACAAACTGCCAAAAATAAAAATTCGTCTAAATACTCTTGAATTTATACTCATTAATCTCGTCTTTCCACAAGGGATCTGAATATGCTATCAAAACTATCATGTAGGCCTTGATGCTCAACCTACTAAAAATAGAAATCTGGGTGACATCATCCAAAAAAAGGTGTAAAGGCCTATGTATTCCTCAAGGATCAATACTTTTCTCTTAGAATCTAAATCTGGGACCTAAATCACAACCTGCCAAAAATAACAAGTTCTTGCATGTTGCCCGGAAAAAAATGTCATCGGGCCTAGAATCCTACAAGGACTCATACTGTGTACTCCGAACTTCCCCAAAATTTCAGGTAACCCACTCAAATCGTGCCTCCTAAAAAGTAGCAACACATGGAAACCAAGTAGACTGTGACTCTAAAATAAGCAATCATGTACTGATCATGTACCTTCCTCGTGTGTGAACCATTCTCCTTCTCAACATAAGTGCTTAAACCCAGGGAAAACATTAGTATGCCAACCAACGTGCTACGTGTTGGCTCTTAACCCTCAAGACTTTCAAGGGTGAAAATCTAGGGGTTAACATTGGCTACTCAAGGGGATGGGCTCCCCCTGCGAGATATCACGAACCATAAGAATATTTGTGTCCATATAATCAACTGATGCTCCATGAAATGAGGAATGTGTACCACAAATAACCATGTAATTGTGTTGAAGGATGACAAAAAGGCCCTGTAATATGACGAAGAACAACCTGTAAGTTGACCTGTAGTACTAAATCCTGTCCAATGGGCCATGGGTTCAAAGTATATAATCCTCCCACTAAAAAATAAATACCAAGGGGTCTCATCCAAATCCTCTACCTGCTACCACCCAATGATGTACACTCCTTGCTAGCAGGAAAATCCCCCCTTTAACTACACCAGGGTTTAAGATGTAGAAAGAGCGAATGACCATCTAAAAGTCAATTTATTCTCTACTCTACCCCAAGCATACCAAAACAAATGAAAAGAAAGAAATAAGAGAGAGGATAAAGTAATTGTACCTTTTATCCCACGTCTAGTGATGATCTCCTCAAGCTCTGTAGTTCCAAGAATTGCATGTCTCCTCCCAAGGCTGACCTGCATCCAAAGATAGGAAAAAAAATACTACAAGCATGCTATTCTATTCATGAGTTAGGGTTAGATATCAAATTCTAAGTATAAATCAATGGAAATACACAAAACATCTTCATTTGGGACAGGGAAAAGAGATTCTTTTATTCATCAAACAAATACTAAAACTTACAATCTGTGTCGCCATCGTCCTGTGAACTTGGTCTGGGATCCTCTTTACAATGATCCAAGTGCACCTTGAATAGGCCTCTTCTCTCAATATTCTGATCACCTCAAGGAAATGGAATGGATTGAATGGAAGAAGAAGGGGTTGATGAGGGAATGTTGAGGCAATGTCTCACAAAAGGTAGCAAAATCTTGGGCAAGGAGGGGGAGTGAAATTGGGCAGAGTTTCATTGTTCTTATGCTTGGATGTGAAATGATACCCCAACAAATCCTTTTATATGAAAAAAGGATGGTTATTCGGTTGGGTGACAGGCTATAGCAGGTGAATTGGTTGGGAAACCTCCAATAGCCCGTAAATTTCAACGAGTTCCTTACAACTTTTTTATTTTTGCAAATTTTGCAAGCATACGCGGGTCGTGTAGTGTGCAAAAAGTGTATGCATGTGAGATGTAGTGGTGAAACAAGCGTATGTACCCAGGCTGTAATGGTGCAAGGTGTGTACATGCTCTAAAAAATGGTTTTTTAAGAAGAGCATCTCAATAGTGCTTTGGAAAAATATGCAAGTAAGAGGGCCTAGGCCATGTATGCAGGAGTAGGTAATTTTAGGTCTATAACACTCCTCCCTATGGTAAATGTGTTGATGTTGACAGAAGGGAGAAAGTCACTTCATCAGATGTCAATAACGTAAACACATGTTAAGTGCGAAGGAACACCACCAATAATGTTAATGGTTCCTAAGGTATGAGCACAACCTGACACTATGAAAGATGTTCTGAAGTTGAATAGTGACAAGGATCATCCAATCAAGTCCCAATGATGCTTAGCCTTGTCGGATGCAAAATAACTGCCAGTGAGGCTAATGACTACTAAGGTGCTCTACTTCTGGGTCATTTGTAGATAATGTGTCGAAGTCAATACAAGATGACCTGCTAATAAGAAGAGAAATGATATCTCTCTTCCCTCAATGTGAAGTGATAACTCAAGAAGACCGAGATGAAGGAACCATGTACCATATCCCTACATTGGATGTGGGGGGAAACTGACTCAAAGCGGAAGACTGAATGACAAGAGATGAGGAGACAAGACATAACATGACTTAATACACTCCTATGTATCCTCAAACTACCCATCCTAAAGGATTAATTCTTCAGGAATAATGACAAATGGGACCCCCATCTAGGCTCACTCTAAAGATAGACACAAAGGCTTGACATGCGTAAGATAGACATTGAAATTTTGACCCAGGAATAACAATTACAGATAGCCATTTATTCAAGAAAAGGAAAGACGCACAAGACTCGGCCACATGCTTATATAACTAGGAAAACATCAATGAAACTTATGAAAATAATGAGAAGTAAATACTAAACCGAACGACTCTAACAAGGGAAAGTATGTTGTTGTCCTAAAATTGTAAAAAAATAGCAAGAAATAAATATTGAAAAGACAATGTTGAAAGGAAAGACAAGTACCCTAAACCCAAAAATTTTACCTCAAAGTTGCCATGATTAAATCATAATACTCAAAGGACCAATGTAACCATGCAACCAAATGATCAGTTTGATGAGAAAGCTCAACACGATCAACCTTCCAAGGGGACCAACCATGAAATATCATATGACCTAAAGTCATCTTGAAGTACTTGTTAGTGAAGCCATAACCGAAGGGTGCCAGTTGACTAAATTATGGTTGGGACTTAGAGGATGGTATTTCAATAGTAACAAGCATGAATGCATGAGAGAGGAAACTCTTGGCATCTACCTGTTGAAATACCTCCATCAGTCTGAGCTCAACTAGGTTATGGTGAACTCTAATATCCAGGCTCTGATCAATCTCAAGTTCCTAAAGAACAACTTCAGGATGTGGAACTATAAGCAAAGTGTGAGGGATATCATCCTTTGGTTCAACCAAAAGTGGCTCCTCCTGTTGTAATGGTATTTGATCAAGTTGTTCCTGAACCACTATTGTAATAGGCATGGATGAAGCCTCTACTAAGATGAGAACAAACAAAATCCCATGTTGACTGATTTCTACTTGGTTAACCTGTGGTTCCTCCTCTTGAAATTTTTCATCCACTTGAAGTATTTCATCTTCGCTAATGGGAGGAACCCATGAACACTATAGAGTAATCACATATTCACCTTCATGTTCTTGGAAATCCTCCCATGACAATTGGTGTAGCTATTGGTTGTAGATCATCTAAAATTGGGCTATCACCCTCATGTTCATCTTTGGGAACTTGAAACGGTGCAAGTTGTGGTTCATCTTCAATAACACAAACTTCTTGCAATTCTGTAACACCCAATGGTTGAATATCATCAAGTGGAGTTACCTTCATTGGTTGGTTTGGGACATGGATCATAGGGAGTTCACAAGATGCAAGATGATTTCCTTCTAACTTGATAGTGACAGTTTGTGCTTCCTCCAAATTCTGAGGGTCTTCATTCCTGAGAAAAAAACCAAAAATACCATCAAATGCCTCAAGATAGTAAATCAAAGAAACATATTCATTAGGCCTCACTCTGTAAGGAATTCAATTGTAAAATTTGAAAAAACGAGCATTAAATTGACAAACAGTTTCACTTTCATGCTTTTTAATAATTGAAAAAACTATGCATAAGAAGAAAATGTCCTATGTGTTTTCCCATCTTTTAGTGAATTTCTCTTGGAAGGAATCCCATCCATCAATGGAAGCATCCGGAAGGGACTTATACCATGATCGTGCCTCCCACTTGAGGGTCAACAAAAACATCCCCATCACCACATCTTCATGTTTCACATTACAATCGCCCACCACTTGCAAAAATTTAGCCAAGTGATCCTCAATTGATCCTCCCATCCTCCCTGAAAAAAAAAGGTATGTGTTTAAGCTACATATGTGCAGGTAATTCATGAGGATAATTCAAGAATGCAACAAAACTTATTGGGTCAAAAGAAAAGAATCTCCACCTTACTATTGGCCTCACAGTTCCATCCATATTGTTAGTCTTAGATAGAAAAAAACATAGCTACCATACTAGCTTGAGATGAAAATAAAAATAAATATGAAGATGTCGAAGATACACTCACCATAGTGCTTTTCAAAAAAGAACTTACCAAAGAAATCAATATGCTTACCAAATTTGAGAAGAGTTCTTGGCAAAAGAAAGTCATGTTCCAGAAAAAGATACTAAAGTTTGTTGAAGCTCAAAACTTGACCTTGTGAGGGAATCAAAACCGAAAGATATTCTTGTGTAAGTCCCCTGTGGAGTCGTCCCTGTATCCTGTGGAGTCTCCAGGTCAGTCAAATAAGATATAGAAAATAAAATAAAAACTGACCAATGTCATTGTTACCAAGGTTGGTGTCCCCAACAATGACGCGAATTTGTTAGCACAAATTTTTACCCTCCAATCTGAGCTGATAAACCTGTTATGACAGCGGTAAAAAATTGGCTAATTATAGGAGAAATAGCCCTATATGTCATGGGATAAACCCCTATCTATTTGGGATAGGCCTTGCTAGCCTCTGGGGGGAGTACCTAGGCACAATGAAGCGTCTTGTTGGCTGATCTAAGGTTTGATTTCTACGTTAAAACTAAAATATCAACTAGTTTTTTTTTCTTGGACAACGTGTGAAAGTAGTCCAAACCAATGAGAAAATTGATCTTATGCACTTGGAGGGAACCTGCAGGGTTATCACAATGAAGATAGACTAGAAAAAAGATGAAATTTGTTCAAAATTATTAAAATTAACCATGATAAATAGTTCAGAAAATGACATATCAGATTACAAATTTACCATAATATCGCCAAGAAAAGAGGTTTGAATGAAAAACACACACTTCTTTATTGATAAATATTCCAAGAGAGTTAATTTCACCACACTTGACAATCCTACAACCGATACAATGACTACTTTGCTCAAAGAGGATCCACTATAATAGAGAAAGAGAGAAGAGAATGAGACAGGCACTATGTTGCTACTGCAAGAACTGGCCAAATAAGCCAAGGCAAGCCTCCAATATATATTTAGTGAGGGCGCACATCCAAATGAATAAGAAGGGTGCATGAGAGGGGTAAAAATAGAGTCTAAATGAGATGACTGAGAGTGAGTTTGAGTTTTGAATATGTATGAGTGAGTGAATGTCGAGCTAAATGAGTGAGAATAGGGTGAAGTGAGGCGCATGGCATGTATGGGAGGAGGTAATTTTAGAAACTCATGTGACCTCTCCTTCCATCATAAATTAATTATCATATGCTCCAATTTTAGGAATATGTGCCCTAGCCTAGTTGGATGCCACATCACTACCACATGTTGACCTCGGAGGCTACCACTGGGCACTGCATGGACGATGACTGGACCTGCTAAATATAGAGTGTTACGAGGGAAACATCTCTATGGCTAGGGTGAACCACAATAGATAAGTATGATTATATAAATCGACTCAATTCCAGCATATGCTATATAAACTAATGTGCAAGAGAAGTAAGAAAGAGGCTTACCTCATCAGAACGTTTGATGATGTCCACCATTGAGCACTTTGACCCAAATCTTCATACCTGCAACAAGTTCTCAACAAACAAGCAAATCAAGCATATAATGATAATATAAAAGGTTAGCACATTAGATAGCATAATCCATCAATATACAAAAAAAACATGCCCATGGATCATAACACATATATTTGCAAGATATCAATTGGACAGGAAATGATATTTCTATTAATAAATGATCAGTAGAAGTGAAAACATTACAGACTTCCATGTCAACATGGTTCATAACCAAGAAACTGAGTTCCTTCCAACTGGGCCTCCACAACTTCAATCCTCCACCAAAGGCAAGCTCATATAAGGGAGACAAAGAGGTTCTCCATCAATAAGGGAAGAGCTTGGGGGTTGAACACTGTGTTCAGACTTAAAGGACAAAGGGATGCAGACTCAATAATGAAGTAATAATTTCTCCAGAGTAACTTTGCTCTCAAAGTTGAATTCCCTCTTCTTTTCCATAGCTCGGAATTGGCTTCTTTATATCCTTCAAAATGAAACTGAAGGGCCAAGTCTGAACGTTTCTAGTATATGGAAGGACAAGGATTAGATATCTCCTGTCATGACATGGAAACCCAACATTTGATTTTGATTTTCTGGCACAAATCCCAATGTACACGGGTTGTAGTGGAGCAGCCAACGTATCCACTTGTTGTATAGCTTTCAAGGTGCGTACAAGTGGAAAAATATTTGTTTTTGTCTCTAGATTTATCAATCATGAAAAGTAAGTCTACATGGGGGAATGGAATAAGTCCCTCTCTACAAGATTGCATAGGGTGAGGAAAATCTTGCTATAACATAGAGGCAACTAAAAATAGAACATGTAAAAATAGAACCTCTAAAAATAGGGTTCTCTAAAAATAGATTCCTAGTTCTATTTTTAGAAACATTTCCCACATACATAATACCAAAAATAGAAAGTCATCTGAATACCCTTGAATTTATAGTCATTAATCTCGTCTTTCCACAAGGGATCCAAATATGCCATCAAATGTGTCATGCGAGCCCTGATGCTCAACCTGCTAAAAATAACAATTTAGGTGACATCCTCCAAAAAAAGGTCCAAAGGCCTCTCGATGCCTCAAGGATAAATACTGTGCTCTCAAAATATGAATCTAGGGCCTGAATCACAACTTGCCAAAAATAGCAAGTTCCTGCATGTCGCCCGAAAAAAATGTCATCGGGCCTAGAATCATGCAAGGACTCATACTGTATACTCTTAACTGCCCCAAATTGTTAGGAGACCCACTCAAATCGTGCCTCCTAAAATGTAGCAACACATGTATGTATACATCTATCTCTAAAAAATGCATGGAAACCAAGTAGACTGTGACTCTGAACTAAGGAACCATGTATTGATCATGTACTTGCCTTGTGTGTGAACCATTCTCTTTCTCAACATAAGTGCTAAAACCATGGGAAAATATCAGTATGCCAACCAAAGTGTTGCATGTTGGATCTTAACCCTCAAGACTTTTAAGGGTGAAAATATAGGGGTTAACAGAGGTCAAGGCCATTGTTATATTTCTTCAAGAATTCTTTGCAATATTCACCTTTAAAAGTAAGCATCAACTCTGGCTTCTTTAACATCTTGCGAAAAACTTGCGGTAAAAGAGAAATCAGAGAATGATCCCGGAGATGTATAATTATTTGACTTTGCACATACTTGTTCACACACCATGCAACAAGTTCTTTACAATAAAAAAACTCAGGAACACACCTAGCACAAGCGATTCTAGATGCCCAAATTATGTCTTTCTATGCAGGAGGAGAGGAATAGTATGAATATGTTCTTGACCACTAGAAGTTTTGGTCTTCACGACCAAAGATATTTAAATTATCACCAAAAAAATGTTGTCTAGTTGATGTTGCCATAGGTTGACGAGACTATTTCTTTAGCTGGATAATAACCTCAAATAATTCTTTTCAGAGAGATAATGATAATTTAATCCCTTGGAAAATGGATATTTATTGCAATTTAATGAGTAATTCCTCGAGCCTTTCACCATTAATGAAGATATTTTCAGAGCCCGCACAACAATTGTTAGCATTAAACAACACTTAATGCATATTGGAAAAAGCAACAAAATGGTGGGGACGGACTAGAGAAAGTTTTAATATGGATATTTTCATGAACCCACCAACTTGAGAACCCGAGAACCTGTGGTTATGGATGATACAAAATCTACTAAGTGTAGAAAAGAGGTCATTCGGACTTGCATGAAAAATAAATAAAATACTTTGGAGCTTGACACTCATGACAAATTTGATGGTCAAAATGTAGATCACAAAACTTGGGGTGCAATGTGAAGGTTACGAAACTTGGAGGATGAGGGCTCGAACCCACGAACCTGCACAATTGAAAAATGGCTAATTGTAGCAATGGACTTATGACATGGGAAAGTGGGTGGAGATGAAGGTCCGCCAACCCACCAACCCATTGTAGAAGAGGGAAAATAAATGGAAAAAATAAGTTGGCAAGCTAGAATGGGGAAGGAAAAAAAGGAATCACGAAATGATCTCAACAATTCTCACCACTACTCCCATCAATTACGATTGTGGAGTTGATCATTGATTCCACCACCATAGGTTTTGAATCTATATCTAAGTTAGTTCTTCCACACCCTTCTTCAATACCAAACACCAATACAAGAGTATACATATGAATATTACAATATGAAATATCCACTCTCCAAGATTAGGTACAAAGTACAAATGTACGAGATCCCCTACAATATATTAGCATCACAACAACTATCACATATATGGTCAATATCACCACAAATGAACAACATGTATAAGCAATATTATCCCTAAGGGATAACACTAGGAGCTTCCTCCATCTACAAAAGTAATTGAAGTTGAGCAAGATTTCCATTCCTATAAATTCTTGAGTCACAACTCAACCAAAACAATTCAACCAATAATCATCAATTGTCATATAATGAATCATCCCATATGAAGCTTTGAAATCAATAAATAATCATATGGTTATGCATGCCTATCACATGCATCGATACACCCCAAACATTGGCATATACTAGAATACATAAACCACTTATCAAAGGTCCTCTTGGGCATCACACTCATTGAAAATATATCACACATAAGCATTTATGAAGTATATCCTCCACCTATCACAAGTAAAAGCAACTAGTATCCACTGGAATAAATTAACCACCTATCATAGGTCCTCTTGGGAATCAAGGACATTAAAAATAAATCCATACTAGCCATCATTGATGTAGATATACCACCTATCACATGTGAACCACAATAATATTCACTCGAACAAATCAACCACCTATCACAAGTTCTCTTTGGCACTAGATCTAGTGAAAATAAATCCATACCAACCATCAATGTAATATATCTACCACCTATCCCATGTAAAAGCTTACTCTCATCACAAGAGAAACTAGGCTTCAATCCATCAAACCCTTCAAGGGTGTAAGTGCTCATCTTGAGCACTCATCTCAAAGACGTCATAGTTTCACCACCTAAATCCACTTCTAGGTATAATAATTGAAATATATGGCCTTCAAATTGGTAAGAATACAATCTCAATGCAACAATATTTGAAACCATGTTGAAATTTAAAAAATATGACCTTTAATGCAAATTTAGAAATTTCACCTCAATTACTTGAGGTTTTCCATATCTATTTCTAATGAAAATTTCTCCTTAGGGATGAATCTGAAATATTAATTTACAACAAAAATATTTCACTTCTGTCCAACCCAATTCATCAAGAGTCCTAGGAAATAAATACTAAAAAAGTATACTTCAATACCATGAAGCTACAACCCTTAGGGTGCAATTTCCAAGGATATAACATATTTGAAATGTCTTACTATATTAGATTATGACAACAAAAAATATGCTCCTTTATTTTCTAAATATGTATTAAATCACTTAACCGATTCAACTCTATGTTATGTCAAATCTACATTCATAACTAGGGCTAGAATCTACTCAATCATGAAAACAACATAAGTTGAAAATCAAATTTGCAAGTACAAAAAAATCGTTTATCTAAAAAATTTAATATATATACTTGTCTATCTTATTTCTTCATCATAATCCCTAGTATTTTGCTACAACTACTCTGTGAAGAAAAAATTAGCCAAATTTTTAAGTTTCTACAATCATAATTGTTGGAGTGTGCACAAATTTGGATAAATTTGGAATGCATTTCATTAATATATACACATATAAATACATGAGCCTGAACTTTGGATTCATATTCCAAGAGGTCGCTTGGACTCTCGATGACCGTTACACTCACTTGACGTGGCACAGACCCCATCCCCTTCCCTTTGGGGCTGTGACGACCTCTCGGTCTAGGATCGTTTTCAAACACCTGAATCAAATTGACTCTTTGGCTCCCTGCTGGAACCCAACAAACTCTGTCACATGTCCTTCTTTCCCCAAAGTGTGGGTCCTTTTCACCTCGTGGATCTTTTCTTGGCCCTTTGAAGAAAGTTGGCGGTGACACTCGCTCTCCATGCCAGGCCCTTTCTATCACATGACCTCGGGTTGTGTCCCAAGGCTCAACCACATAAGTCACTTCGGGCTTCGACTCTTTACACTGTTAATATTATGGTAGCTCTGGGAGGTATGAACCTCTACGATGACCTATGACGAGATTAGAATCCTCCAGAAGGAAGCAAAGAATTGATGGAAACCCTAGACAGGTTGTCGGCTGAACAAATATATTTATAATGAATTTATCGATGCCCAGAAAGAGAAGTCGGCCCAGCTGGACTGGTCAGGTCGGCCCCAGTTAGACTGGCCAGTCCACTATAAATACAGGGTGCCAATTTCATTATTACTCACTCTCAGAATTGCAGAGCCAGTTGTGCGCACTGTAGTTGGCAGTTTTGTGCGCAGGTCTCTGGGGAAAGTGGTGC
>JASDQU010333668.1:0-12772 GCA_032191745.1 Picea mariana
TTTTATGAATAAAGAAGAATTGAGATGTTTTGGCTTGTCTATCTTATTGCATATGGTTGAGGTATGTTCCATGGTTATCTCTTTCTATTATTTGTTGCATACACACATATAAACACATCTAATAGGCAGATCAACAAAGTTTTTGACGAAATACCTCACTCATAAAAAGTTTTAAAAAGACACCAAAATAGTGATGATCCTTTCATAATGGCTTGGGATCATTACAAGCGCATAGGCCAAGCGACAAACTCTAGAATATTTATAACATGCAGCCACCTCTACTACACAGTTGGTCACACATGGTTGAATGTCTCTGGAGAGTGCAGGTGAATGAGAAGATGATGCGGGCTGACTGATTTCATACAATGGCTGCTCACTCATAAGCTCTGGATAGGAGATAAACCACCCCTTCTGTTGCTCCTCTGGTTCTTATTCATGGCTTTCCCAGGGGTCAGATTCATAATCATCATAAACATGACCTATGGGAAGCTCTTCTCTTCAATCTACTACTCAGTGTCTTCTGCAGGACAAGGATGGATGATTTCCTCGTAATATTCTTTATTAGTGAACAAAGGATATGACTCTGCAGTCTGTTCTTGGAAATCCTGCATATGCATCTCAGAACTTGATTCATAGTTGTCATATACAGGCTGGTTGCTCTCCAGGTCAGCAAATTGTGATGCAGGGCTCTGATGCTCCTCATCTAAATAATCATAAAGGGTTGAAACAACAGGCACATTAGTAGTAGAATGAAAGGCCTATATAGCTATGGAATATTCATCATCATCCTCAGTAGGGATTCTAGGAACATCTGCTTCAAGGAATGGAAAATCCTCTGCGCTTTCTTCATAAGAGCAACAAGCACGATCTGACTTGAATTTTTCTAGTCTTGCAGAAAGTGATTGTACCAACTCTATCAAATCCTCCGAGGTATATCCTTCATCCTCACAGCTTTCTCAAGAATGAACTATGTCTGGAACACCATCTCTATACCCCTCACAACAGTTATGACAAATTAACTCAAAGGAATAACACATTTGACAATGTCAATTGAAAGCTGCATGAAACTCTCTCAGGGAGGAGATGGTAGCAGGGGGAAAGGATCGATGCCATTCATGGGCATCCCCATCTAACAAGAACATGAACATCTTCATTAATACATCTTCATGATGTATCTCCCACTGATGGATGAGTTCATGAAACTCATGGAGATGCTGAGCAGGGTTGTCCTCTTTACACTCTCTAGATATGGGTAAATAATCACCCCATTTATCCACTGTAGGAACAACATTAGGAAAACCATGAACAACAGAAAAAACAAAAGGAGCAAACCTCCAAGCTAGGATTTTTTCCATTTCGAACTAGTGGAGTCACCAATCGATTCTTTAACCATGGAGTCGCCAGGTGAATGATATGCAGAATGAGTGTGTCTGGTCTTTGTTCACAATCAATGACTAGATCTAATCATTGGGTTCTCCCAGGGGCTACCAGGTGTAGCCAGAAGCAATCACACTGAAACATCGGAGCCGATATAGTGGAGTCCCTACAACGGAGTCGCCAGGTACACAGCTGCAATATTTGATGTACTAAGTTTTGATGCACCTTCAAAACAAGTAAGCTTTGTCGTTCAATCTCATGGAAAATATTCAATTTTGTCCTCGAAAACAACGCCATAAATTTTAGCACTGGAAGTCACCCCTAGATTGCGGAAGAGGTAAGCCCAGTACCCATCAGTTTGCATGTCACAATGAATAAATTTAAAAGTGTTATAATGGACGCAGTCTCAAGATAATATCGCTTCAACTCAGAAAACTAGGCTGGCATACATACGCAAATGAGGTCTTGATCTAACTTCAGTCAGTAAGTTGTAGTAAAGGTGAGTAGGGGGAAGAACTTGAGGAGAGTGAAGAGGTATGCTATGGACATCCGATCTTCCAGCAACCTAAGGAGGAAAAACTCAGAAGATAAGATCCTCTTGATTCAGAGTTTTAGGGGACTGAATGAAATCATCACTAAATTGAAATCAAACATACATCACAATTCAATGAAAACCACCCGACTGGATCATCCATGCCCGAGTCATTCAATGTTGGGAGGAAAAGACAACACAGAAAATGATTAAAACTGGTTGTGATGTTACTATGACCAAACCTACATCACAAAAACATAACTACCCTTGACTAGATCCTCCATGCCCGAGTGTTCTAACACAACTGTTTACAGAGATATGAAAAGAAGCTAACTTACATTAAACAAGAAGTTTAAAATACAGATACATAACCAGGAGAACCAGAGCTTCATTAAAACTTTACAATACAAAAGCTTAGCTCAACCATCGACCATAACAAAATGTCAAATTGACTCCTATATACTTAGAGCAACTCACCCCTCCAACAAAGGAGCGACTGAGTCATTACATTCAAATCTTTATGTGTGCATGATCTTCTTGAAGACTGTGCACACAGTATTTTGTCTGACATAGGCTCAGATCGACATGGCTTTTGTAGGGAAAACTGTCCTTAGGGGTACCATGGGCTGAATCATCCAGACCCTCCATGCCATCCATTTAAGGTTGAAACAAGGTCTCAACTACCGCCCTTTATTTCATTTACTATTTTCATCAGGATCGGGATGAGTTCTGACCTCCATGAATGCTCTAGGCGGTTCCCATGATTTTGCTGAATTAATCTCGACGCCTTGAAACCAATCTGCTTTCTTTTGCAATCAATACAGGTGCTTTCGGCCTTTGGCGCGGCTCCTTTCTATCGCTCCAACCTTGCATGTGAGCTCGGGCCGTGACACGGATCTTACCTCCAAAGGCACTTTCAGGACTTTGTCTTTCAGGAGTTTTCATGGTGCTAACTTCCAGATTTCCCAATATCAGAATTGGCGAAATCGCTCATCTGACCAACGATTAGATCTGCTTCTCAACCAATGGTTGTGATGCCCCTTCTGGACTCTGAATTAGTCCTCTGTACACGACTGGGGCCGACTGTTTCTGCTAAACCTCTCTTTCACATGACCATGAACCATGACCTAGCGCCTATCTCCAAAGGCATTTCAGGATTTCGGCTATCAGGAGTTTCCACACTCCTGCCTTCAGATTTCCCGATCAGGCGCCACATGCTCCATTATTTTGAATGGCCCAGATCTATTTCACAATTTTGCGTTTCACGAGTCCTCGTGACTTTTCCCTCTTACTTTCCTGACTCACGAAACCGCGAAAAGATGATTCAACGGTTTAGCTTTCTCCTTTGATCAACGACTGCAATCTCTTTCGGATTTCACATTTCGAGAGTTCTGATGACTCTGCTCCTCGATCACTCTATCTCCCGAAACCATGAAATTTCTAATCATGCACCACGTGTCCTTCCCAATATCAACGACTAGGATGGCCTCACGATTTTGGGGCTCTGTTAGACGCTAAACTTCGTGTAACTCTGTGATCCCGATAACCCGATGGGCGGCAATCAGATCTTCTTGATGGATCTCCGTCGTTGACAAATGATCTTGCTTGCTCACCTGATTTGAGTTCATATCAGACTGCTCTAAGTTTTTCGCTTTGTGCTCATAGTTGTGGATTGCGACCCTTGACAACTATATGTGATGACAGATGTAGACAATGATGTTGTAGATGATACTGTTGTACTTTTCAATGAAACAGATTATTATACTAGTCACTTAACACAGCAAGAATATGAGGTAGCACAACTGTCAAATCAGTTTGATAATCATATAGAGGAAGAGGGAGTTATTCAAGGCCAACCCCAGAAAAAATATGATTTGAGGACAAGAGGGAGGGCTCCCAAAGCCACTACATCTGATCAAAACAAAAAGGCTGAAGTCCTTCCCAAGCCAAATCCAAAGAAAAAAATGTCATCTAAATCTCAACAACTTCCCCCACCTAAACCTGCAGTCCTTGAGATAAAGGAAGTTGATAGGCCACCATCTTCTTTCATCCTAGAGCATGAGTTGAGCAATATCAATATCCCTGTGCCTTTGACAGAATTGATGAAGAATGAACCTTTCAAAAAATCCATCATGAAATTTTTGCAACCGACTCCTTCTATTGTATCTTCTGATGTAATTAGTCTGCAGGATGAGAACCCGACCATTATTATGGGTCCACACATTGAGGATGGATCTGATGTTTCTCCACCATTCTATATATATTTAAATGTCCATGATAAGATCCTACATAACTATCTTATGGACTCAGGAGCCTCGCACAATGTTATGCCCAAAGTTGTTATGGAAGAACTAGGTCTAGAGATCACCAAACCCTACCAAGACCTATACTCCTTTGATTCTAAGAAAGTAAAATGTTTAGGACTGATAAAGGATATGGTGATTTCTTTGGCACAATTACCAATGAAGAGTGTAGTGATGGACATTGTTGTGGCTGACATTCCCCTGAAATTTGGTATGCTCTTATCCAGAACATGGGCTAAGAAGGTTGGATGATTATTACAAATGGACCTCACTTACGCCACTATCCCTCTGTTCAGAGGGGAACATAGGATGATATACAGAGAGGTAAGGTTATCCTACATCGTCAGTGACCATCAGAACCCAAGAAATCACCCAATTTATGTTGTTGAGAATGAAATCAACTCATCTATTTTTCATTTAAATGATGATGAACCCGAAATATCAGTTAGCCAATGCAAATATTGGCCACTGACAAATCAAAAAGACAAATTATGGAAGATGTATTTCAATGTCTCTTCATCAAAGGAAGGATCTAGGGCAGGTATACTCCTCATTTCCCCTTCAGAAGAGGTAATATCACTCTCTTATAATTTGGAGTTTGAAACTACTAACAATATAGCTGAATATGAAGCTCTGGTGCTGGGATTGAGGGTTACCAAAGACATGGCCATTGATTGTTTAGCAATTTTTGGTGATTTCGAGTTAATCATCAATCAAGTTAAGAACATCTATCAAGCTAAACAACATAGGCTCAAGCAATACAGAAATGAGGTATGGGACCTTATCGACTATTTCTTTTCTATCATTTAATATATACTTCATCCCCAGAGAGGAGAATTAGAAGGTAGATTCTCTGGCCTTGGCTACCAACACGTTTAGACCTCCCCTTGGTCCAAATATTAAATATCAGGTGGAAATAAAGCAAAGGATAGCCATACCATACAACATAAAGCACTGGGAAGTCTTTAGTGATGATCTAGAGCTGTATAGGTTTCTACATACCATTGATGAATTCTCCAATATCTCAATCGACCAAGAAAGCCAAGAAGGTGAAAATAATGAATTAGAAAATTAACAAACATCTCATCTGCTAAAGACAGTAGTTGGCCATGGTATTGTGGAGCTGAAAACCAATCACATTTCAAGATGACTAGTGCCACTAGAGAGGTTGTTCGACAGTAATGATGTTTCCAGAGAAGCTTCCATGAAGGATCAAGAAGAAGAGATAATAGATTGCAATATTGGGACCACTAAGAATCCCAAGATAATCAAGTTGTCTAAAGCATTAGTTGCAGAACAAAGGGACAGGTATGTTAGTCTTATAAAAAAAAATTATGATACTTTTTCTTGGTCATATGAGGATTTAAAGACATTTGACACTGACATCATCCAACACAAGATACATTTGAAGGCTGGCTCCAAGCCATTCAGACGGAATATTCGGCAATTTAATCCCATGTTGATGTCCATAATCAAAAAAGATCTGAAACAAATGTTGCATGCAAGGATTATTATACCATTGAGGTAGTCAAACTGGGTGGCCAACTTGGTACCTATGAGAAAGAAAAACGGGGAGATATGCTTATGTGTTGATTTCTTAAATCTCAACAAGTGTTCCCTAAAATACAATTACCCCCTCCCCAAGATGGATCATATTTTACAAAGGGTGGTAGGTGCCCATAGGATTTCCTTGTTAGATGGATACTCTGGTTATAACCAGATAGCAGTGTGTGAAGAAGACAAAGAAAAAACAACATTCACCACCCCATGGGGAACATTCATGTACGACAAGATGCCTTTTGGGATGATGAACACATGGGACACTTTTTAGAGGGCCATGGACATAGCTTTCGTGGGGGAAAACGAAAAATTTATGGTTATATATTTGGATGACATCACCATTTTCTCCAAGTATGATGATGAACATTTGCAACATCTGGAGCAGCTTTTTCGGAAATGCAGGAGATATGGAATATCTCTGAATCCTAGGAAGTCTCACTTTTCCATGCCAGAAGGGAAGCTTCTAGGACACATCATATCAACATGAGGTATAAAAATTGATCTGAAGTGAGTCAATGCCATTCAAGAGATTGAAATCCCCATAAATAAAAAGGCTATCCAGTCTTTCATTGGTAAGATAAACTTCCTAAGGTGCTTTGTGCCAAATTTTGCTGAAATCTTGAAGCCTATCACTAACATGTTGAAGAAAGATGTTGTGATAAAATGGTCACTAGAGGAAAAATCAACATTCCAAAGGATCAAGCAGGCTTTAGTTGAATCCCATGTATTAGCCAGCCTTGACTATACCAAGGATTTCTTCATTTTTTCTTTTGATTCTGAAGAGACCATTGTTGTTGTACTACTGTAGAAGAATGGAGAAGGGAATGAACATACCATAGCATTTTTTAGAAAATCCCTCCGAGATGCTGAGTTGAAGTATGATATATTAGAAAAGTAGGATTATGCGTTGGTCAAAGCACTCAAGGCCTTCAAGGTATATGTATTGCAGTTTAGCATAATAATCTTTGTTCCTAGCAGTAGTGTCAAAGAGATTTTGGTCCAGCTAGATAGTGAGGGGAAAAGAGGGAAGTGGATTGTCAAACTATTAGAGTATGACCTGCACATAAAACCCACCAAGTTGATCAAGGGACAAGGACTTGCCAAGTTCTTATTATAATCAAACTATAAGGTGCTGGAATTACATCAAATATTCACCCAATCAGATGCACCCATCATACAACCTGAGCAAGACAACTTACATGTACTTGAAAACTACTCCTCTTCACCTTGGTATAAAAACATCATTTATTTTCTGTAACACTTTGAATTTCCACCATATGTAAAGAAGACAAAGGCCATGTCTCTCAAAATGAAGGCTATCAAATTCTACATTTCAAACCAGAACTTGTATTGGAGGGATCCTGTTGGCATCCTGTTAAAATGACTTGATGAAAATGAAGTTAAACAAGTCACAATATAAATGCATAGAGGAGTATTTGGAGGACACCAACATTG
Source organism: Picea mariana (assembly GCA_032191745.1). NCBI lineage: Eukaryota > Viridiplantae > Streptophyta > Pinopsida > Pinales > Pinaceae > Picea > Picea mariana. Next base: position 7,228 of record JASDQU010333668.1, read on the forward strand.
GAAGGCCACAACTCTCAAGATCCTAAGTGCAGGCTACTACTGGCCCACCCTTTTCTTTGATGTATTTGTTACTATCAGGGCCTACAATGAATGTCAGATATTTGCAGAAAAACAAAAGTTACTATCACTACCCCTAAATCCTATCACTCCCAGTGGTCCATTTCAACAATGGGTGTTAGACTTCATAGGTGAGATAAACCCACCTTCAATTCGGAAGCATAGGCGGATTCTCACTGCCACAGACTATTTCAACAAGTGGATCGAGGCTATTCCCACCAGGAATGCCACTGACAAGGTGATCATGAATTTTCTGGAAACTAATATTTTTTCTAGATTTGGCTGCCCCAGCAAGCTTGTGACATACAATGCCCAAGAATTCAAGTCCAAAGCCATGATTAACTTCTGTGGAAATCATAACATTTTCTTAACACATTCCACACCCTATTACCCTCAGGGGAATGGTTTGGTAGAATCATGAAATAAAACTCTCATTAGGATTATCAACAAGTTGTTGACTGAAAATAAGAAATCCCTGGACTCTAAACTCAAGTATGCGTTGTGGGCCAATAGAATCAGCACCAAGAAGTCTTTGGGAACCTCGCCATTTCAACTTGTTTATGGCATAGACGTTGTTTTTCCCACTCATCTTAGTATACCAGTCCTAAAATTCTTGCAAGAAGAGATTGAGGAGCCAAATGACATCCAAAGGATAATATTTCAGATTATAGAGGTTCAACAAAAGAGAGAAGCACTGGATCAGAGGAATGAAGCATACTAGAACAAGATCAAAACAACCTTTGACAAGAAAACCAAGAAGGAGATGTTTCAAGAAGGTGACCTGGTCTTAAGGTGGGATGCCAAAATGGATTACAATTCCAAGTACGATAAGTTCGATAACCTATGGTTTGGCCCTTTCAAGGTGGTTGAGGTTCTAGAAAATAACACATTTATCCTACACAATTTAGATGATACAGAGATCTTGGGAGGCCTAGTAAATGGGTGCTTCCTGAAACACTATTTTGTTTAAGAATGAGGGAAAGTCCCTCTTGTACCATATATGCTTTCCTTTTATTTTTGCATTTGATTAGTTAGTTGTGTGCGAATAAAGACTCCATAACCCAACAAAGGCACTGGGGTTTAGTTTCAGTTTCAAGTTTCAATAAAGACTCCATATCCCAACAAAGGCACTGGGGTTAGCTTCAACATTAATTTTCAGAGATGCATGGTTGGAAAACAGAATAGAGGTAAGAAAAGAGAGGTAGGGGGAAATTTATTAAATTCAAAGGCACTGATATGTTGTTCTTAGCACCTCACAGGGAAGTTCTATCCCTGGTTGGATAGTTCTTAACACCTCTCCTCTCTCATTTCCCTATGGCTTCATCATTTTTTTCCTCTTCCGGTTGATAAAGTTGGTTTCCTATCTGTTCAATGACATGGTTTGCCTTATTGGATTGTTTGAATGATTCTTTATGTCGAATTATTTATGTTTTCCTTGAAAGATAATTGCATGTCTGGTTTTAGTTTGAAATACTTGTCATCATGTTTTCCACTAATTGAACATGGAACAGATCCACCAAGCCTTTCCTGTGCATAGGAGACATCTAGGTTTGCCAATTCCTTTGTATGCACATTAAGAAACCATGAGAAAAAATGCATCATTCAGAGCAGTCCATTTCAGGCTTGAAATACAAGCAAACAAACAGGTTTAATTTTCATTCATCAAATCAATCAAATATTAAGTCATGACCATCAGATCTCATTGGAGAGAGATCAATGGTGGGGACACATTGCAGGGATCAGGAAGCAAATTAAAGTTTCTGCAAGTTGTGATCCAACAATTACTCAAGATCATTGATCTTGCTAGATCAACAGATCAACGGTGCATATCGATCGCACTACGAACAAGCATCTTCGCATTGCGAGGATCAGGAAGGAAATTAAATTTTGAACGAGTTGAGTCTCCACAATCACTTGTGGCTGTTGATATTTGACCAAGGGACACATGTCAGGTGATCTTGTATTCCACGAGGAAACAAGCATAAGTTGAGTGAGTAAAGGACTCTCGAAGGCTTGAAACCCAGATTTCATCTAGATCATCCATCAAAGAGGACATGCAGTGCCAAATCTCACACTTTGGAGACTTAGCACTCTGGAAGGTTTGCAGAGAGAAGCAATAGAGAAAGAATTACTCAAAGTTTCGAAGTAAATCTCAGCCATCCAAAACAAAGGACACGTGGAGGAAGATCTCTCTCTTTGGAGATATGACACTTCGGAGGATTATAAGAACTATGCATTAAAAAGGCCCGAAGCCCAAAATCCTGAAAAAATTGTGGACCGTTGATATCAAATCAACAAGAACCGTTGATCTTTGTAGCAGGTAAGAAAGGAATATCACCCGAAGTCCCAAAGTCCTGAGAGTCTGCCACGTCAACCGGGCCCGTACTACTCTGGGAGTTTTCCATTCTTTACATTCCAAGATCCTGAAGCCCGAAGTCCCGAAGTCCAGAGATCCTGCCAGGTCAATCGAGCCCATACTACTTCAGGAGTTTTCCATGCTTTACATTCCAAGCTCCTAAAGCCCGAAGTCCCGAAGTCTCGAGAGCCTGCCACGTCAACCAGGCCCGTACTACTCCGAGATTTTTCCATGCTTTACATTACGAGCTCCCGAAGTTCCATATACACATGGCACTCATTCACCTGAGACACATGGAACTCATAATTTAGGACACATGGCAGATAGATAGAACTTTAGCATGGGCACTAAAGTAGCAGGGTCACCGGGATCACAGATTGTGACAAGATCGACGACCACACTTCATTATGGGGATGGAAAATGCCTGAACATTAACATCCTTGAGAGGTCCCGCAATCAAAACCATGGTATTGTTGGAGAGGTACGTGGCAGCTTATGGGGGATTTCAGGGGTTAGAGCGGTGTGGACACAAACCACCTTTGACAACTTCCACAATCAAGTGCTTATATGACGTCAGGTCACCACGTCACTCTGAGATATTTTCACGCTGCACATCCAGTTGTCTTTAGTGGCCTACAACAACATGGGTGCATGCCATGATCAATGCAAAACTCATATATGTCACTCCTAATAAGTTTCTTCCATAGTCTCGGTTCATTACAGTGCACACATCAGTCCAGTTTCACCGCTAGTATCAATTTTCAATTATTCAGTTCAAGACTCTGTTTAGTTTAAAGCATAATAAGTGGTCTTCTATGTGTGATAAGAACCACTCTTTTTTATTAAGYCAAGTGTGAAGTATACATTGTTGTACTCCAATAGTGTTTTAGTCAAGTTAATTAGTCATTCTACAATTGTTAATGTAGAGTTATGTCTCAGTCCCAAATGGACGAGAGCCTCTGCAACTCTGATAAATATGCAGTTTCTGTATGTTTTGGGGGTTCGATTTTTGGGAAAGGATAGAAATACATCAGACTGGTTGGACCCATTCTATGCATGGATTAAATCTCTCTACCTGGTGAATATACTCTTGATGACAGTGTTTCATTCAAATCTTCATGTGTTTTTATGTTATCTTGAATGTAGTTTTGATTTGTGCAAAGTACATTTTAGTTCCTTCAACTATCATATAACTTGTCTTTATTGATATGCAACCTATGAAAATAGATAATGCTTGGTGAAGTCTTTTTTTTATTGCAGCCTATGGGAGCATTACGTTTTTTATACATGTTTAATGTCTTGAAATGATATTTTAAGTATTGAACTTCTTGCAGCAGATTATTCATTGAGCAATTTGTTGTTTCCCTTTGTTTTTATTATTTCACTTGTCTGTCATTTGTGTGCGACCAGCCAAGGAGGACCCTCAGCCATATCATTTTTCCAACCCCAACCGTGCTCTTGTCTTGATAGAACCAACCCTCTAACTGACCAACAAAAATTAAAAATAAACCATTCTAAACTTAAGGTGGCCTAGATTTTCCCTTTAGCAGTCAGGTACAGAATTTAGGACCAACACTCCTGACGAAAATTTAACACTCAAGCTTACAAATGGAGTTCAAATGAACCTACATGAGTGGGTTGAAAAAATTTCTGAGGATTACATAACAACACAAGCTATTGAGAATCGAACATCCCTCGACATAATAAAAAAGAAATTCTACATAGATATACATGAAGGATTTTTGTACACCATTCCCAGACTGATTAAAAAAAAAATTCTCAACAAAGGAGTAGGCAAAATTCTTGAGTTTCAACCTCGACTTGGTACACCACCACAAAATAGTAACTAGGAAAAGAGAGACGAAAACTGGGCCAAATTCCTAGAAGCAAGGTGCAAAGATAAAATACAAGCATGGGACTAATTTTTGAGAAAATAAACATGGACATGTTCACCAATTACGAGTAAGTCGAGGCGACGATTGGGGGTCGATTGATCCATGAGATGCCATAAGAAAAGAGCATACTAGCATTCGTTTGAATGGAGAATAAATTTCTTTGAGAGGGAAACAAATTTACAAACAAACGTCTAACATCCAAAAATTGGAGCGGGACAAGAGACAAAAGAAAAGAGAGGAGATTCATAACCTATGTAACAACCAAAATTCGAATAGAAAAATGGTCAGAGAATATCATCCTGATAGAGCGTGTGAGCAGTATGAGTCTGAAAGAAATCGACCAGAGATGGAAATAATAGCAGTAGAGATGATCCTCGATAGAAGTAATGAAGCACAGTTGATAGAGGCTAGCATGGGCACCCATAAACTGAAAAACCAAGCCGAAAGCATGGACTACAAAGAGTCAGGACCAATGATATGCACTCCTCCTATTCAAGAAACCAACCCTTGAATTAGAGCATTCCTTTAATAGAGACTTCATATCGATGAACAATATGTAATATTGTGGTATATAACTGACGAGCATGGGAATTTATGTGACAAACTCATTTTTTAGCTAGGAATAAATGAAGTCGATAAAATGCTCATTCACATCAAAGATCTCATGGACCTGGCCCCCATTACAAATCTCATATCAATAGAACAAGTTCCAATAGATTATAGTGGTGAACCGACACGTCTAAGAGAACGATGTATCATCAAACATAAAGACCAAAGTTGTCAAACCGAAGAAACAAATCGTAGAGAAAGAAATAAGCAATTACTCCTCGAATACCATCTGTCAGAAGACCAACTGACAAACAAGTCAACAGAAGAGAAACCACCTAAGAATCTTACATCCCAGTCGAAAAGTGTGATAATTCGAGGATAAAAAAAATACATTGTTATTAAAAAAGCATGCATGGGACTTAGTAATATTCCCCTTTATGAACAGACGAGGAAGGAAATCCGAGAAAAAAAGGCGAGAAGAACAGTCCTACAAAGAAGTAACTCAAGGTACTCAGAACACTATAACGGCAATGATCAATACCAGACAAGGGTCAAAACAGGGGAAGACGCCAAAGGGCGCTCCCCTCCTCCAAACAAGTAAATAATGCAGATAGTCTCTTGGAACTACAGAGGACTCGGTAGCAAGACTAAATAAGAAGCCTTGAGAGATATAACAAGGCTAGCAAGA
>JASDQU010333670.1:2607-12745 GCA_032191745.1 Picea mariana
ATATTATCCTTACTTACAAAAAAAAAAAAAGAGTACCATTGTAAGAAAGAGAAATAATGAGAGTATCAAGAGCGAACCGTTGGAGGGAAAGGAGAACTTGTAGTACCCAACGTTTCACAAGGTGTGAAAAATAAATTGTGTACAAACGAGGCGAGCATGCTCCATGCTCGTGTCACGTAACTCAAAAAATGTGTAAGACAGTAACTGAAGTAGTGTGTTGGTGAATATGACTGTGGCACCCTCGGGGGCATGTTTATAAGAGAAGAGGACAATTCTGATGTGGAACAATACTCTGAAAAATAGGCAATGACACCTGTAGTAAGTATCAAGGATTTCGCAGGCATTGATAGCCCAACAAATTTCAGAGGGCTTCGGCAAATATAAAAACAATTTCAATCGTCGTGATGTAAGACCCACCACAACATGAGAAAGTGTTGAAGTCGAATGTTATGGGGGTCAACGACAACAAAGAGAAATGATTGTTCTCCCTATGTCATCCGAGACTCCTCATTGTAAAGGTAATGAGAGTCAAGATATTGTCTCCCTTCTGGAAACTATGTTGATGTCGACAAAAAGGGAGACGCAACTCCAAGAAGAAAAGGGCTCATTGAAATCCACTGGATGAGATCAGGAACTGATGAGGTACATGGACGAAGTCAAGATGTGGTGAGACTCAAGACTACCCTTGGTTGGGGATATATGTGAAGTATAAGTGGAAGAAACCGTACAACTAAGTTGAGTGTCAGGGGGACAACCAGACGTGGGATAAGTTGTGTCAGAGGTGGGACAAAGTGAACAAACTCAGAGAGTAGAGGTAGGTGGCTTGTGGGATACTCGGGATTTATGGACGATGTCAATGGGAGTAGGTGATAAGGAATGACCAAACCAAGGGAGACATGGGTTGTGTTTGCCAAAAATGAAGAAGGTCACCAAAGGTGACGACATAAAGCTATGTAAAATGTTGGAAACAACGACTTTGCACAATTACAAAAAGAATTAAAAAATAAGGTGGGATAATAATGCAGATACAGAAACAGGTGCCCCAGTGTAAGATGACCTGGCCTGAGGATGGCGCAAGTTGTTTGGAAAACAAGTGGAGGTTTGGGGCCTCATAGGCGGGTTTTTGTATTAGGGAAATGTATGGAGGGCAATCTGCAGATGGGAAAACTGATGGTGGATGAAATGGATGGTTAATGATGCTACGGGAGTTTAGTCAAAATAAAACCATGAGGAAGTACCCTGGGAGTCCATTGGGTAGACTAGAAAAATGAGGGGAAGGAGTATGTGGCTGATTCGCGACATGATGTAAGACTATTAGGACTCCCATCCCTAAATGGTGAGAGAAGCATGAGTGTCAAAGTGCCTCGGGGGGACGATGAATGGGACAAATCATGTGGGTGAGAGTGCTACCAGGTGACAGTACCGAAATGCGGTGGAGGTGATGGTACTGCAGAGCCGGATGTAGGGATCCTAGAGGTAAAAATCAGAGGGTGTGACTGGGAGATGCATCTTGATATTTAGAGGGAATGACTACATGCCAGTGCTGAGGATATACCTGAATGAAGGTTGTTGAGATATGATGATCTAGTACCTGCACACATGAAAAACAAATACTAGACGTGAATAATATCTAAAGAGAAAGATCATTTAGCAGTTATTCAATAATGTAAGCATGCGTACCTGAGCAGAATATGAGAAAAATGTCCCCCGGGGGATAAGGATGAAAAGTGGCCCAGGGACTGTCATGGTGTAGATGACGGGGTGCTAATATCGTGGATGAAGATGGATAAAAAAATGGACGCCTGAAGCTCCCTGAATTGAGTCTGGAAGTTTGGAAAAATGGACTATATATAGCTGTAGGGCCCACAATGCCACCTCATTTGTACATGTTGTGTTATTGAGTGGAAGAGAAAGTTTAGAGGAGTTTTGGAGATTCTGGGAGATTGAGGCAGTCGATTTAGGACCACTGAACTTCAGGTTAGTTGTCGTATCATCCTGCATAGAATTAGGGTTTATGTTTTTGGACAGGACTTGTATGGAGGGTCGTACAGGGGTTTTTGTAGGTGTGGGCCCCCAGTGGGCAGGCGATCAAGAAATTTGTGCGTACGGGTGTGCGCTTATAATTCGGACATCCACACATGAGGGCGACCTAATTGGGAGAACATGCACACATGGCATGCATGCCTGTTCAAGTAACAACAGCGCATGCATGCACGTTTGTAATTCTAATAGTTGCGCATGTGTGCATCATTGTGTAGTGAACAGGAGCGCTATGAAGTGCACCTGTGTGTGTGACAGGGGCACATGAATGCACCTCTATATGGCCAAAAGTCGTGCATGATCGCACGACTGAGGGATGAATAGGCACGCATGTGTGCGTGCTTGTGGGGTAAAACAGCCATGCCTTGGAGGCAAAGCTGAAAGGTGTAAAAATTGATCTTTTTTGGAGATTTTGAGGTTTGTATGTTTGATATGGCTGATAAAGTATTGTATATGTGGATGCATGTGATCATTTAGACAATGATGATTCACTGGAGAGAGAGATATTGGTCCCAATTGCGGCAGGCTGTGACCAATAGCATGTGGGCTACTGAAGTTCTTTGAGTGCCCCCTGATATAGGCCCAGGAGTACCTCCTGCAATTCTTGATTCAGATGTGGAGTTTGGATATTCATTTTTTTATGGTGCGGGGTGAGAATTTGACCTTCACTATGGTCGAGGATGTATATTTCTTGATGGGGCTCCCTTTTCAGGGAACTCTCTTATCAGTGGATCCCATAGTACTTAGGGATGGGCAGTTGGTTGTCCTAGGCCAGAGGTATAGTACGAAGGAGAACTTTATGTCAGCCTCCATGGTGAGTATTGGGGAAATAGATGCCCTGGTTCATCGTTGTGTGGCAGCGATGGTTGTAAGGGTATATGGGTCCCTCGCAACTCAATGGATCAGTGGTGGTCAGCTTAGGATTATGAAGAGGGCGCTAGCAGGAGAGAATTTTTCCTGGGGCTTGATGCTGCATGCCAAGATGGTAGGGAAACTAGACAAGTGTCGAGCTATAGACTTAGGGGAGTTTGCCTTTGGTTCGATCTTGGTGGCATGGTTTCTGGAGAGGGTGCCTATGTTGCACCTGAGATTGTTTTTGGGTGCACCTGGTGTGTGAGAGTCGTGACTACAGTGATGGTTAACAATTTTGATTCACCGCGGTAGTGGGGAGGGTGGCCACTATTTCACAGTCGAGGCTGCACAGGTGTGGCATCAGATGCCACAGATTATACTATGGTACCCATACTTCGGGGTGGACTTTTGGGATCATCCGAAGATGGTGTTACCTCCAGGAAAGGTGTTCGATCACAGAGCTATGGTGTGATATTGTTATTTTGTAGATAGTATAGCATGTATATTTTGATGTATGGGTGTATGTTGATGCTATCATTTGTTTGTTGTATGTGCCGATGTGGGGCCTCGCAGACATGAGTTGGAGTTGGTTAGAGCATCGACTCGTTAGGGGCCAGTGAGACCTCTACGGGGAGAGCCGCAGGCAGGAGAGAGATGATGACGGGAGGATGTTGGGGTGAGGCATATTGATGATGAAAGAGTGGCTAGGAGATGTCATTTTGATGACCCTGGTGCAGGGCCATCACATGATCCTCCAACCGAGGCCAGGGGAGAGTTTGAGGATATTCACTGCCGCTTGGAGGTGGTGCTATAGGAAGTGCCCGAGGGCATGTGGTCGTGGATCCATGACGAGGGTGTCCTAGAGAAGTGTGTGGGGGTTCTGTTGGTGTGGTGGACCATGGTCCGGAGAGCAACAGTAGTAGGTGTTGTGATGACTGGGCGGCTACCTTCAAGTCTGGAGGGAACGATAATGGGTGGGGCACCACCTCCTGAGAGGGGACCAGGTGGTGATGCTCCAGAGGCACCATGAGTGTCTCTGTATGTATTTATATGTTTTGTGGTATTTATATAGGCCTGTGAGCTTACTTGGTGTAGTGACACCAGTTTTGTATCTATAGGGGTGAGGTGGTTCACCGGCCTATGGATGTTGTATATGTATGATATATTTTTTGTAAACATTTGGATGGAACATTTGACCAATATATATATATATTGGGATCTTGGTGATGTTTACATGTTTTTTTTTGTTTTAGTTGATGATGTCTAATTTATATGTTGTGACAGATTATTGATGTTTGATGTATGCGTACTGGTAGCTTGATGTGATAAATGCCAATCTAACACTAGGTTAGCCATGTTATTTTCTTTTTTATTAAATTGTCTTGGAATATGTGTAAATGTGATGGAATCAAAATGTTGAGATAAAAGTCTAACTTGTAGGTATTTGCGGAAGAGGCAAGGATTGTGAACGCAGTACACATTATTGAGCTGGAGGACAACCAGTTGGGAATCTAATAGAATGCTAAGGTGACAAATATGGCAATGGTTGGGCTCAGCAAGGAGACCAATGACGGTGGTGTATTCTGCTTGATTTTTGGTGGTTGAACCTGAACATATGTCGCTGGAGTGGAGCAGTTCATGTGAGGGTGAACAAAGGGACCAATTAGCTGAAGCGAGATTCTATGTCCAATGACTAGCTCTATCGGTGTAACCGATGTGGTAGGCTGGTGGCATCTGTTGATAACATGAGTGATAGATTAGACATGAGGTATGGATGAAAGAAGATTAAAAAATCTACAAAAATGTACAAAAAGAAAAAGCCTAATGTAGAATGGCTACGCTCAAGTGTAAAATTTCTTTAAGTAAAACATGTTGATGGGTTCTTTGAGAGGGTGGCCTTCGGGAGAGGCTAGAACATACACGCCTTTAGTAAGGTAATTTTGGATGATATAAGGTCAATTCCATAGTGACTTGAATTTTCCATAGCCAAGGGTGTCGTGAGCTATATCGTAAGTGAGGATGAGGTCACCTTCGTTGAATGAGCGAAGGTTGATATGGAAATCAAAGGTGGCCTTTGACCATTTTTTGGCTACCTCATTATTATGTAATGAAGATCGATGATTTTCATCTAAGGATTCTAAGTTCAGCAAATGTTGCTCCATTGGAGCAATGTCAGGTAATATCTCAATAGCAGTGCGTAAGGTGGGAATTTTGCACTCAATAGGAAGAGTATCCTCGCCCCCGTGTACTAGATGAAATGGTGTGAAACCAATGGTAGTTTCCACTGTCATGTGATAAGCCCATAGTGGGGAAAATAACATATGATGTCTATTGGTCTTATGTTTCTTGACCATGCGCTGCAACATGGTTTTGAGGACTTTATTGACTGCTTCGACCTGCCCATTTGACTGAGGGTAGTATGGGGAGGAAAACTCATGGGAAAATCCTAACCTAGATGAGATTTCGACGAAAATCTCATTCTCAAAATGTTTCTCGTGATCAAAGACTAGTTGTAGTGGTACTCCAAAGTGGGAAATGACATGATTAAAGAAAAGGTGTGTTGCAGTGTCAACGGTGTTGTTGAAGGTAGGCATGGCTTCAGCCCACTTGGTGAAGTAATCGATTGCAATGAAGATGTATTTGTTTCCATTGTTGGATGGAGGTTTGCAAGTCATGAAGTCTATGCCCCATTTGCAGAAGGGGCTAGCGACGATGACTGGGTGTAGAAGAGAAGGTGGTGCTCATGCTTTTTTGTCATAAAGCTGAAATTTGTCACATCATTTCACTACGTGGATACAATCATGAAACAATGTAGGCTAGAAGTAACCAGCGTGAATGATTTTCTGAGCAGTGGACATCCCTGAGAGGTGGCCCCTGCAAGCATCGTTGTGGTAGTCATTCAAGACTCGATCGACCTCGTCGATAATTAAGCAGCGACGGAGTACAGTGTCAACGCCTCGTCGATATAAGACATCACCGATGAGTAGGTAGCATGGGGATTGGTAATGAATACATTGATGATCGTCTTTGGAGAGGTGGCTTTTGAATTTTTGTGTTTGGAGGTAGACGAGAAGATCGACGTACCAAGGATCATCCGAGGGGATGTAAAAGAGATGTTCATCGGGGAAGTCGGTATTGATGGGGGAACTGGTAGTATCGGAGGGAAAAGCCGTGATGATTTCTACAAGGAAGAGGGATTTATTTCTCTTGGGTGTTGAAAATTTGAGATCATACTCCTAAAGGATGATGATCCATCAAGCAAATCTACCATTAGATTTTCGACGACTGAGCAAGTATTACATGGGGTTGGAATATGCTATGACTTTGGTAGTTTGAATCATAATGTAATGGTGTAGCTTCTCGACTACAAGGACAACTGCAAGGGCTGGCTTTTCTTCATGATTGTGTCTCAAGGGTGTCCCTGAAAGGTTTTTACTAATGTAGTAAATCACATGATCATGATCGTCATCCCCTATTTGGATGAGAACTCCTACTACTAAAATGGCTGAGGCTGATATGTAGAGGAGATAGTCACGGTTATAGTCAGGTGAACTAATCAACAGGGAATTAGAGAGGGACACTTTAATATCATCAAAAGAGGTTTGGGCATCTTTATCCCATTGGAATGGGATGTCGTGAAGAAGCAAGCGAAGGAAGCCATGTGCACGAGTAGCATAATTTGGGACAAAGCGTCATAAAAAGTTATCTTTTCCTTGTAGGCTTTGTAGTTGATGTAAATTTTGATGGGGTGGAATTTCTATGATGGCTTGGACTTTGATAAGTTCCATGGTAATGCCACATTGGGAAACTATGAACCCAAGGAGGCCCCTAGCAGTGACGCAGAATATGTACTTGAGGGGGTTCAAGCGGATGTTGTATTGATGACACCTTTGGAAGATGATTCGTAAATCATCGAGATGCTGAGTGTGTTTCTTAGATCGAGCTATGAGGTCATCCAAGTATGCGAGGATGATATGAGCCAGATCATGAAAAATGTATGTCATGGCGCCTTGGAAAGTAGCGCTGGCATTTTTTAGGCCAAAAGGCATGACACGATATGAAAAAGTGCCCCAGGGTGTAGTGAATGCGGTTTTGTACTGATCGGTTGGGTGGATTTGGATTTGGTTGTAGCCAGAGAAACTTTCCATGAAGGAAAAAACCTCATGACCTATGCAGTCATCGATAATTTGGTCGATGAAGGGCATTGGAAAGTTTTCTTTGGGACAGGCGTGATTGAGATCACAAAAATCCATACAGACATGGATGGTTCCCTATTTTTTGTTAACAGGGACAGGGATGGAGACCCATGACGTATAAGCAATGGGGTAGATGAACCCGATAGTGCGTAATTTGTCAATTTTGGATTTGATGGCCACTGCTTTGGAGGGGTGTAGCGGGCACTATTTTTGGCGAACATGTGTGATATCAGGCTAGGTGTTGTTGCGATGTTCGACAATAGAGGGATCAAGAATAGGCATCTTTGTGTATGACCAAGAAAAAATGTTTTGGTATTCCTGGAAGAGAGCTTTGTAGGCGGTGATTTCTTCCAGAGAGCATCTGGCACCAATGGTGATTTCCTCTATGACTCCAGATTTGACGGAAATATCGATTTTGATGGTAGGGGAAATATTGGCCATATTTCCTTCTTCGAAAGCATCGAGGGCGGGGATAGGGTTATTGAACCAATCTATATGCCTTGATGGGAGAAAATATTTGGTTTTGACTGCGTATATGGGGTGTTATTTGGGAGGCGTAAAGGCCTCCTTTGAAAGAAAGAGCGCTATGTGGTGGAGTGCATCCCATGGGAAATCGGGGGTAGTTAACTCCTCCAGGATATCTTCATTGCAATGAAACTGTCATGAATATAGGGGATCAAGAGGAGTGACAACACTGAATGTCAGTGTGTTGTTGTCTCCTGGTGGTAAAGAAGTAGAGGGATTGAGGCAAGGGGATTGTGATGGTTCGCTCGACATAAACCAAATATCGAGATATTGTTGGTTAAAAATGGTATTCGGGTGTAAAATTTCCTTAGGAAAATGAATTGGAGAATTGGGGGGATTTGGGGGTAAATCCTTGTATAAATCATCCAAGAACCATGGAGGAGTAGAGAGTGCTTCAAGATCAAGGAAAATAATATAACGAACCTCTGGTGATGGAGTTGGGTTAATCACCAATTCTGTAGGGGGGGGATAGGATTTTGAATCAGGGCCATTTGGCGTTGTCTATATTCAATGATCATAGGACATTGATATGTGAAATGATCTAACGATTCACAGAGAGAACAAGGGCATCTCATACGTTCATTGACTGAGGTCATGACATAGTGCATGTCAGTGATTTTTGGTGAGGGTGATGCAGATGGGGCAGGTTCTTGCTGAAATCTCTAGCATATTGTTGTTAGTGTCTGTCAGAATTGAGGTAGTGTTGGTAAATGGTGTGTATAATGGCCATATTTTGAACATATGGCACAAGCGAATTTGGTTCGTAGTCCTTTGCTACATGTCTTAGGGGAGGTGGCAGTAGTACTTGATGAAGCGACGAGCGGTGATGGTGCTTGATTGAGTTGAATTAGATTGTATAGCTATGGTAGAGATGGCCATTTGTTTGTGGGGTGTCTATCTTTCTCGCATAGTGCGCAAGGAGGTCGGATGCATGCGGGTAGGGGAGTGGTGGGCTCTTTATTTTTTCATCTTCCCCCAACTATATCAGTGGTGCGAGTGAGTGAGGGTGTTGGTGGTGCGGTGCGACTAGGTATTGGAATCTACATCAGAATTCCTTTGGTTTGAGGAGGGATGGATGGTTGAGGGTCCATGGCTGGTTGATGTAGATACCACACTGGGATTGCTAGCACCATATTAGGGAGGGTAAGCATGGTGACTACTTAGAAATCTTGTACACCTGGTGGGGGGTAAAAGAAGGGGATTTGAGAAAGAGCTTGGGGGAGTGTCTCCCAAACAGGGATGTCGTCTTGAGGTATGGTGGAATCAGGAATAGGTGAAGGTGGAGGGTTTTCAAGTAATTCCTGAGGAATAAGTTATGCGACAAGTGGGACGTCAGATATAAGAGAGGCCTCGTTGGGAGGGGTGGTATCTCAAATTTTAGTTTCGTTGGATGAGACAACACATACTTGATTGGAAGGATGAATGAGCGGTGGTGCACCATGGTACATCCCAAGAAAGGATGGGTCTTTGAAAATTACGGGGCCCATCTCAATGAGTGGGCATGTATCAGGATTAGTGTGGACAAAGGGGAGGATATTATCGATGTTGGAAGAAGGGTTAGGCTCATAATGTGAAACCTGATCGATGGTAATGATCTTCCCATTATGGGGGAACATCATGGTTCGAAATACAGAAGAAGAAACTACCTTCATAGCATACATGTAACTATGACCGAACAAGATATTGTAATCGAGTGGGGCATCGATAACCTCAATGTCAATAAGAATGGTTTCTCCCCCGAGTTCGACAGGGACATTTTGGAAGAGCCCTTCGGGAGAAGATGGTCATCCATCCTATGCTCTTAAGTTAATGGCAGATTGTATGAGTTCGAGGAAACCAAGTTTCTACCATACGGATTTGGACATGATACATGTGGATGCACCTTCATCAATGATGCACTGATGAACTGTAATGTTCTGAATTTTCACGGGGATTTGAAAAGTGATAAGAGAAGGGAGGCCAGGTTCTCTGCTGTTCATATCAAATGTGATGAGTTGGTGATGTAGGAGCATCGCCCATGACAAGCGAGCCAGCATGGAAGACAATGAACAGCTGGACAAGTCCAGCCGAAACTTTTTGAAATTTCATTCAAGATGATGTGCCAATGTATAAATGATGCATTTATGGAAAGCGCCTTTTGTATATTGTATTGGACTCTGAGTGATATGCTCTCATCCTTAATAGATAGGAAGCATTTAATAGATTTAATGTTGGTAGATAGATGTTTAAGTCTAGATTTGATAGTTTAGAGTCTGAGAGGGAAAATGGATATAGACACCCTCATTGTATCATTGTAACATTATCAAGCATTCAGGAGAAGAGAAGAGCAATCAGAGAATATTGTATGAAGAACACCCATGTACAGGCATTGGAATTAATAGAAGGAAGCTTTGATTCAGGCCCATGGTTTGTGTTGTTTCTCTGTGTATATTGTTGATATGCTCATGAATGTTTTCTTCTCATCATACATTTGCTTTTATATGATGTGTATGTGATTTCATGTTTCAAACTGAAGTCTGAAAATA
>JASDQU010333674.1:1592-12744 GCA_032191745.1 Picea mariana
CTGCACACTCCTCGATCTATTTGGGCTTGATCTAATGGCCTAGATTTGTTCCCGCGACCGATCTAACGGTTGTTGTAGCTTCTCCTTTGTTACGTCTGTATTTTCCTCCTGAAGAAAGGATTTCATAAGTCTTTAAATGCTTCATCCTTTGAATCTCCTTCCGCAGGACTATCTCTACGTCATGTGATGTCTCCAACAATCTTTTAAGCGGACTTCTCTCTAACAACCTTTTAAGCGGACTGCTCTTCAAGCTCTATGAAGAGTCTTACCTCCCGCGCTCTGATACCATGACAAAAAAAGAAACAAAGTATACAGATCTAGAACAAGAATGTGCAGAGCGCATATCCATTAAGGGAAAACAATTGAGCTAAATAAGCTCCAGCAAAACAAGAAGATCAAGAACCTGACAGGTATCCTAACAGACTCATACAATGACCAGAAGAGTTGACAATGTACACTACGTTGAGGTTTACAACTAACACTACCTCTTAAAGTCAAGAAGAGTTGGCAATGTACAGTACGTTGAGGTTTACAACTAACACTACCTCTTAAAGTCAACGTTTGAGGTTTACAATTAACAATAGCCCACAGGCTCTACGGCATATCACAGGCCATCGCCACGTATAGGGCGCTTCAGATTGTGTTAGAAAAGCACCCCTTTGTGCTCATGCGCTCCACCTTCGTGGGGTCGAAGTTATATGCTGCGCACTGCATCCGAGAAGCTTAAGTTGAGGAACATAGCGTACTGTGGAAGCACAGGGCATACACACAAATCCATTGCGATTTTTTTATTTTCTGGGATTCCGCTGATCTGAACGCCTAGAGCTTCGAGGTCTTCTCATTGTAATGCTTATCCTTCTCGTGGGTACAATGCGACTTTTGAATCGATGGACATGCTTTGAAATAGCGCCGTTTGCAAAGAGATCGATATCATCGAATACTGTAACTCTGGGACAAGCCTTCGCCTTTGAGAAGTACGGCCTTCTTATTGTGCCCAGTTATTAATTCAGCCAACAGCCCTTGGTTTTCTCTCTCCAGGGATTCGTTCTGAAGACCTGCAAAAGAACCACAGAAATGGCGAAGGACAGCGTCAATATAGCTAAAAATGTGACCAATACGTTCGGAAAACCCCAATGGTATATTGTCAAGTGCTGCAACTGCAGCGGCAATTAGAAATGCAAAGAGGCTTGAAAACTTCGGGAAGTTCATTGTTGTGATATTCCCAAGCTTTGGAGTGCGTTATGGTTCACGAGGAGGTGCTAACGCAACACAAATTACTTTGTGAAACCTACAGTTCGCTATCAAAGTTTTTCTGACTATTTCCAGAACATGCCTGCTTGGTGATGAAACCATTTTCATGTTTGATGTTGGTCTGTTTTTGAAACAATGCAAGAAGAAGAGGGAGCAATCGTGTAAGTTTCATTAGTGTATTTAGCATTATCCCTAGTTTGTGAAATAAATCATGACGATTGTCCAAAATCAGAGGTGAAAGAGGTCATAATGAAGTGTAATAGTATCTTCAAAGCCAGAGGGGGAATTTGCAGGTTCAACTCAGATGGATGGTTGTTTAGAGAGTATGAGATGTTATAAGGGATCAGAGAAATTATATGTCATTGCTGTTGCCAGATAAGCCAGATAAGCATGTGGGGATTCCTTATTGAGATAACTAGGGAGAGATTGGGACAAAGATTGAAAAAAGTAGTCATTAAGAAGGAATGTTGGAATGATTATTTCTTATTTGTCTTGCTGATCAATATTGTAATTTGCTAATTGTGAATGGTTTTAGGAGGTTATTAATACTTAATTGGAGTTGAGCTATTCTGTTTTCTATAATTAGTTTGTGGTTGAGATATTCCCTTGTAATTTCAAGTTTTCTATAATTAATTTGTGGTTGAGATATTCCCTTGTAATTGAGGGAAAGCTTAATGTATAAATATGTATACTATTTCATTGGTAATGATCTAAGCTTAATGTATAAATATGTGTACTATTTCATTGGTAATGATGTACACTCGGAATGTTTTTGATGTGTGAAAAAAAATATGTTTACTCTCCATTTTTCTTTCATGGTTTTCTCTCTCCCTAAAACCACGTTCTTTTTATTATACACGTGTGGCTTTCTAGAAGGTGCAGTGTGGCTAGCTTCTTAAGTAGAAATGGTTGAACAAAGTGGATAATAATTATTAAAAATCTTCTCTAACAGGCATTTCCCACAACAACCCAACTTCAATTTCAGGGGTTCCACGGGTAGTTTCTTTCTCATCCACCTTAAATCCGTTACTCTCCAATCTCTTATTCACTTGGGCTAACCTATTCCTCATTTGTATTTCAGGATTGAACCAATTGGGAGACAAGGTTTCGAGCTAGCCTATTCCTCATTTGTATTTCAGAATTGAACCAATTGAGAGACAAGGTTTCCAAAGATTAATAGTAGGGAAATTGTTTCATTCATTACTTAGTTGGATTTGGATTGACATTAGTTCTTGTTTCGTTGAAATTGCAAATACGATCACCCATTTGGATTGACATTAGTTCTTGTTTCGTTGGGAAGAAAGAATGCTAGTCGACATCCATCTTACTATATCACTTTCGGCATCATAACCTTGTCCACATTCATCTTACTATCTCTTTTGGCATCATAACCTTGCAATGAGTGATTTTTCCACAATCATCTTACTATCTCTCTTGGCATCATAACCTTACAATGAGTGATTTATAGGTGAAAGAGTGGAAGTTGTTGGAATTTGGTGACAAGAATTCTCAAGAATGGATTTTAGATTATATTATTCAGCATTGGTTATAACTAAATTAGATCAAGGATAGGAGCACATTTAATAATTAGTTTCTTGTGTAAATTGTTATACATTTGTGTATTCTCATAGAAGCTAAGAAAGATGAGAGTGTGAGCCTGTTGTAACTATCCATATTATGAAAAATAAGATAAACCGATACCTTGCTTGGTGGACATAACCCAAAGTTGGACAAACCAAGTAATATTCGTGTTATGTGTAATCTGTTTCTGTATTGTTTCCGCTGCATCTTAGTTTATGTTTTGGTGGCTCCAGTGATAACAAATGGTATCAGAGCTCGGGGAGATCGATTTTGTTGTGGAGAAATGCGTTGATGCATGAGCATACATCGTGGAAAGACCACTGGTGCGGTTGGACGTACGGACGCACGGCTTGCTGGATTAGCCGTCGTCGAGGAGAAGAATATCTGCGCAAGGACTGTAGGGAGTGCCGTTTTTTAAAGGAAGCGTGGATCTGATAGAGGGAGCGTTGTTTTTCAAGTCAGCGTTGGGCACCCCTAGTGAAGGGAGCGTTGATTGAGGGGAACACTTACGATTTTTATTGTTTTTTAAATCAGCATCGGTCTATGCTCAAGAAGAGAGCGTCGGTTCCACAAAGTCGCACCTTGTCTGCCACCCGTGTCGGTTCCAGCCATTCGCACCCTGCCGAAGTTGTTTACTACAGGTACAATCATTTAGCAGTCACTTAGACTTAGATTCACGGGTATCTTGTGAGAAAGCGCTTGCCCTTCTTGTTAAATGGTTATTGTTGTATTTTTTTAATTGCTGCACCAGATTGTTAATGAGGTTGTAGTGGGTAGGGGCATGTTTTAGTTTATGTCTTTGCATCATTTAGTGTCAAAGCAGATTCACAGTAAGATATAAATTTCAAATTCAATAAAGCGAAGGAGGATATAAATTGCAAATTGAATATGGTGCCTGTTATCCAAGGATGTCCGGGGCGGATCAAATAAGAGTGGAGACAACAGAGGTGGAGAAGAATAAATACAACTAAAAATGGAGAAAACTCAAAGTGCTAAGTTTGAAATCGAGAAGTTCAATGGAAAAGGAAATTTTGAGATCTGGAAGGTGAAGATGAACGATTTGCTCGTGCAACAAGGCGTGGTGAAGGCGCTTTTGGGAAAATCAAAGAAAGTTGTGACCATTTCATATGAAGAGTAGGAAGAGATCGATTCGAGAGCACTAAGTGCCATATGTCTCTGTTTGGCAGATGATGTTCAGTTCAACATTGTCACGGAGAAGACAACAGTCGTTTGTGGACAAAGATGGAAAGCTTGTATAGGACGAAATCCTTGACGAAGAGGATCTTCCTGAAAAGACAATTGTACAGTTTGGTCATGAAGGAAGGTATGAAAATAGCTGATCATTTAAATACTTTCAATACTCTTTTAGTCCATTTTACTAGCATGGGATTAAAATTCAAATATGAAGATAAGGAGATTACATTATTATGTTCTTTGCCTAAGTCATGGGATCATTTTGTTGCCTCTATTAGTTTTAGTTCAACAGAAAGTATTGAGTTTGATGTTATTGTTGGAGCTTTACTATATGAGGAAACAAGGAAGAAATCCAATTTAGAAACCTCTACATCTTAGGCGATGGTGGTCAAAAGAAGACCTAAGGAAAGAGGACATACTAAGAGGGATTTCTCTCGATCAAAGTCGAAGGGAAAGAAGAGCAAGATTAAGTGATGGTTTTGTGGCAAATATGGACACCTAAAGAAGGATTGTTAGAAGCGACAACAAGCCTCCAAAGAAGACCCTCCAAAAGAGACGAAGGAAGCAAATGCAAACGAAACAAGTTCAACAACAGGTTCAGGTATGATTGATGAAGTTTTATCAATTAGTGTTGTTTCATGATATGATCAACAATGGTTATTAGATTCTAGTGCTTCAAATGACATGTGTCTTCATAGACACTGGTTTATTACTTACTAGTCTATAGATGACGAAATTGTTTACATGGGAAATGATATATCATGTAAAATTGTGGGAGCATTCGAATTAAGATGTTTGATGGATTTGTTAAGATACTAACTAATGTGAGACAGGTACATGAGCTTAGGAAGAACCTAATATCTTTGGGAGTCTTAGATACTCGAGGATATACAAGTATTGTTCAAGGTGGAGTTATCAAGGTCTACAAAGGAATCCTACTGGTTATGAAGGCGAAAAAGGTTGGAAACTTGCTTTTGTTAGAAGGTAGAACAAAGTCAGATCATGCGACAATTGTATCCGAGAATGACAGTTATTATGTTCGACTGTGGCATCAACGGTTTGTTGAGGAAAAGATATGAAATTGATCTTACTCAAGCATTTTTAGATTCTTCTTAGCTAAAAAAAAATAGACGGGAATATCACCCTATGTTTATAGCAGTCAAAATTAATATCCTAAATCACAAGTATTGATTACAAGTGCTTAGGATTTTTTTTTATAAATAAAAGCTTGCTGAAAAATTCATTATTTATGTGTTTTTCTGAACATAACAGATGCTGAAATAAATATAGAGAGAGAAGTAAAGACACTAAGTCAATAATCAACATAGATGTGACATAAAGCAATCCTCTATTTCATTCCAATTCATCAAAGAGTCATTCTGTTTACAAATTTTCGTGAAGAAATTTTGGACCAAAGTCAAACTTAGACATCTCCGATAAAACATACAAAAAGACCTCTGACAACAAATAAAAAACAAAACTCTAAAAGATGGATCATCTTGCAACAGATTGTTGCCCACTCGACTCTGCACAATAGCCTTTGTAAGCCATAAAAACTAATTCACAAACAGACAAGTCTACACAAACTATCAAAGATAGATCAACACCTCTGAAAAACAAGTGTCTGAATGATGTAATTCAGCCCTGAATCTTGTTGTCTACAATAAGACCCTGCTATCATAAAAAATATTTAGGCTTATGATAAATTAAGGAATGAATGAAAATTCAACTATCTCAACACAAACTCAAAGAACAAACCTTATTATGCTTCTCCTTCTATTCTCCCAATCTACAAGGGGGTCCCACCTACTAATATTATATATATCGTTAGCTTCTAATAATAGGCTTTAGCAATACTTTGCGGGCAAAATCCTCGTTGCGATTTTTTATCATCAACAAACTAGCGACTCCGCAGGGAATTTTTTTTTCAACAGATTTAGAACTCAAAACTCATGGTTTTGCAGAACAAAAACAACAGGTCAAGAAGATATAACCAAGAAGATTATGCAACAAGGGGAAGTGAGTGGATTTAATGGAAAAATGACCGGGAATTTGGGAATAATTCATGAAAAATGTTAAGTATGAGGGGGTTTACCACTGTGTGCATAATCGTTCAACCAGAATCTATTCTTTACTTCAAGGAGAAAAAATATGGACTTGCTCTTTTAAATTCTCAAATAGATGAAGAAATGGAAAACAAAAGCGAGAGATAACCAATTTCTTTGAAAGACAACAGTGAAGGCAGATAACAAATTCAAGCGCTTTCAGGGGGACATCATAACAACTGTGTAAACTCGATTTCTATTGACTAACAACGTCTTGTAAGAGTGTCACTATGACAGTACTGACCCAACATCTTATTCTTGACCAGAATCAACTAAAAAATGAAAAAGTAATAAAAATCATGACAGAATTAAGATTACAAAATTTAAAACAACAAAAAAATAAAATGATAGAATTGTAAAAGCAGCAGGAAATTGCTAAAAACAAAGAACATAAATCAAACAAATGTAAGAAGAAATGAAAAATAGTGGAAAAATGAAAGCAGAGCTAGACTACTAATATACAGAAAATCCAAATAGCATTAGAACTTTTCAATTTGGTCTCGCGTAATGTTTCAAGTGAGAACCATTAGTGTTGTAGGAAAACAATTGCTCCTGTAAATATTTTAGAATGTAAGATTTAGTATCTAAGACAAAATAAATTTTGAAGGCACCCATAAATGACACTTGAAACTCTAAGGTAATTAACAACCCTTTAACGTATATAATTAGATCATTAAGTTAGATATGAATATTGATCAATTCATCAAGAGTTATTTGTATAGGTCTTTTAAAAGTGGTACTTGCATCAGGTAATCCAAAAAGCATACGTTCATAAGTCACGGTACTGCAATCAATGATAAAGGTGGTTTTGTAAGCATCTGCCCCTTTTACCTTGATTTGATTGTAATGGGAAAAAACATTAAGTAAGAACATCATTTGTGACCCTGAGACTTGCTGCACGATCATTTCTATGTTAGGGAGAGGAGAATAACCTTTTACAATAGCCTGCTTAACTGCGCGAAAATCAACGCAAAATCTTATATGTTTAGTGGCTTTCCGAACATGGACCAAATTTCAAACCCATTAAGAATACTTGACTGGAAAGATGATACCAGCCTTCAATATTTTTTCCAATCCTTTTCGAATAGTTGCTTCCAGTGCAGGGTTGATAGGTCTTTGTTTTTTCCTAACTAGTTTTATGACTTCCTTGATGAGGATGGCATGTTTTCTAATACCAGGATCAAAACCACGAAGATCCTTATAAGTCCAAGAAAAAACATCTTGAAATTCACAATGTAGCTTGGAAAACTTCATTTTCTCTTCATCTGAACATTTGGCACCTATATTAACATTCTTTTGAGCTTCGGGTGTCCCAATATTCAAGGGGATGGTTTCACCCACCTTCCCTTTTGAATCCTCTTCTTTTTGTCTCTCTTTATTGCCTACATCACTCGACGAAAACAAAATATCTAGAGGATTCAAGCCCTTAGGAATCTTGTTATCTTGTATGGATATAATTTCCTTGGGATTAAAAGGTTCATTTTGAATGAAAGCACAAATGCTCTCATCGTTGGGTAAGGCCTACCAAGATTCTATATTGTCGGGGATATGTGGATTATATAGAGATTGAAGGGTACAATCATGTCTGTGAGGCAAAATTTGTTGATTAGGAGAAGCTGCAATGACAACTAACTGATCAACCATTGATTTTAACTCCCTCTTAACATGAGTAATGTTGAAAGATAATAGGTTTGAGATAAGTGCCCAAACAGTTTGGGTATATCGTTTCATCATCTTGTTGTTAGGAGAGTATATCTAACGTACAAGGTTCACAACAAGCTCAGAATCTCCAAAAACTGAAAGGTGACCACAACCAAGATTATAGGTGTTTTCAATGCCTAGTAATAAAGCTTCAAATTTGGTGACATTTTTTGTGAAAGAAAACTCCAACCTATAAGAAAAATTATGTATTTTTCCTACAAGAGAAATCAATACAATTCCATCTATGTTTCCTTCATTAGAGCATGAACCATCAAAGTGCATGTGCCACATATCATCATCTAAATCAATTTGTTCCAAGGGAATGTTATCCTCCTCAACAAATATGGAATACACGCCTAGGTATTCTTCGATATAGTTCACATTAGGTTGCGGGACACTCTCTATGTAAGGTGAAATCCTTCCCTCTCTAAGGACTATAATGTTTTTACCATTCCAAGGAACAAATAAATGTGTCCCGTCGAGTGAGAGGTATCCACTTGTTAAAGCTTTCCAATCTCTTCCCAAGATGATTGAGTAATTGCTTACTGTCATATTCATTACTTGAATACAAAGGGTTGTCTTTATTTCAGGGTGTGCACATAGAAATAAGGTCACATATTTAATCTCACCGATGGTTTTTTGTTTTATACTATTATAAGAGAGTATGATTCTGGCATTTTCATTTGTACAAGAGAATCCTAGCTTTTCCATAATAATATTGGACATCACACTTCGGCTCGAACCACCATCAATGAGGCAACAATCAGTGATCTTATCCATAATATTTACAGAAATATAAAAACGAGGATTTTTTACAGGGTATCTAAAGTTATGTATACCTACTTTATTTACAAATGAATCCTCTTCGTTTACCTCTTCAGAGAGGTTGGCTACAATGGAAGCCTTTCCTTTCATGAATTGTTTCATATGCCTTTATTGTTCAGGGACAACAAGCATGTTTAAAAGGGTGGCATCTGCTTTAATGTTGGCCAACTGATTCAGAATATTGTATTTGGAAGAGGGGAGAGGGGGAGTTGTTTCTTGACTGTCAGGAACCTTAGGAACCTAAACCGTAGTAGCTGGTGAAGATGATCTTGGGCTAGAAGAATTGCGGGGAGGATCATATTTTCCTTTGGGAACATAGGATTTGTTCCTAGTATTGATGATCATGACATCCTATGGCTCTGCAAAATCTAGGACAACGATGGTAGTTTATGGTCTTTTACCAAATATCTTATCTCTGGCACTCTTCCTTACCTCACATCTGGCTTCCTCATGGTTTTCCTCACAAAATTTACACCAACTTCGGGGAAAGATAACTTTAGGTTGAAAATTATTTTCAATTGGATTCCTAAAGGGGGTGCGAAAGAGGATAAAGGTCCAGGAGTGAGAGGGTAGACAGTTCCTTTTCTCTCATAGGCTATCATACGATTATTCATATCTTGTACTAGCTGTAAGAGGGAGAACATGTTTGTCTGTTTAACCGATTCTCCCTGGGGAAGACCTGTTCTTTCAAGATTTTCTTCATACTCTAAAAAAGTATGCAGAGCAGAACCGAGATTATCAATGGATTTTTCCTCAAGCCTATGACAGTAGAGGAAAGGTAATGCATTATAGTAATGCATGAAAGCGACTTGGTTCTAAGGTCGAATAAGTTCAGAGATTTGATTGTATAACTTAGTGAAATGCAAGTTGAAGGACTTTATGGTCTCACCATCCCTATAGGCGATGTTATTGTATTCCCGTAACTTCTTGTCTGGGCTTTTAGATTGCCCATAAGTGGATATAAACCAATATATTAACTCCTCCCAAGTATACAAAATCTTAGGAGGAAGGTTAAAGAAATCGGCCGCATCCTTTCCTTCCAAGAAATTGATGAATAAGCGCATACAAGTATCGTTGTCATTGGCCCCTATGTTGTGAAAAGCATTAGAAAATGCCACCAGGTGTTCATTTGTAGTGACAATGTTATTTCCTGAAAACCTAGGGAGATTCTCTTTGAATTTAGGAAGTGGACGAGTAGCAGGTGCTAGGTTAAGAGGAGAGGACACATTCCATGGTGTGGTTGTGGTGTCTTCTTCAAACTGAAAAAGTCCATAATTTTTAATGACTTTGGCGGGAGTCGTGGTAGATTGGATGGGGATACGGTGGCTATATAAGATACCAATCACTAACAAAGATGAAGACTGAGAGGAGGAATCACTTCTAGTGCCACCAGAGCCACCACTAGATGCCATGTTGTAGATGATAGATGAAGGATAAAAATATGAACTGGATGAATCAAACAAAGTTCTCCTTAGAGAACTTTGTTGGGTTGACAACACAATGCTCCTTCTTCCTATTTCAGCTATAGGATTAATTTCATGTGATAATCCTCTTCTTCTTCTAGAAACACGAGAGTCTAAGGACATCAAATTAAGGCCAAAACTGGAGGAACAAGAAGGTTACTGCTGATTTCTAGGTTGTCTACGTCTAGCTTCCCAATATCTCGTTCAGTTGCTGCCCATGAATGATTAAGCTCAGCACGAGTATTGACAGTGTCTAAAATGGTGTTGAACAAATTCAAATCAATGCTGGTATGATCTTGAAGACTGGGCTCAATATTGGGCTACCTTGCAACATGCACGGTCATTAAAAATAAAACAATCAAATAATCAAAATCAGAAAAATAGATGTATTCGATGCAAATCAAACATAAAAATTAACCAGAGAGATATTAAAGATCTCCCCAGTGTGGTCGCCAAATAAATGTTGAGGAAAACATATGAAATTAATCTTACTCAAGCATTTTCAGATTCTTCTTGGCTAAAGAAAAATAGACGGGCATATAACCCTATGTTTATAGCCATCAAAATTAATATCCTAACTCACAAGTATTGATTGCAAGTGCTTAGGCTGTTTTTTTATAAATAAAAGCTTGCTGAAAAACTCATTATTTATGTGTTTTTCTGAACATAACAGATGCTGAAATAAATATAGAGACGGAAGTAAAGACACCAAGTCGATAATCAAGACATATGAGACATAAAGAAATCCTTTATTCCATTCCAATTCATCAATGAGTCATTCTCTTTACAAAATTTCGTGAAGAAGTTTTGGACCAAAGTCAAACTTAGATGTCCCCGATGAAACATACAAAAGGACCTCTGATAGAAAATAAAAAAATGAACTCTAAAATTTGGATCAGCTTACCATAGATTGTTTCCCACTCGAATCTGCATAATAACCTTTTTCATCTATGAAAACTAATTCAAAAATAGACAAGTCTACATAGACTATCAAATATAGATCAACACCTCTGAAAAATAAGTGTCTGAATG
>JASDQU010333676.1:0-12732 GCA_032191745.1 Picea mariana
CACACATTTTGAACGGATTCAGTTTTCAAATCTGTTCTCGGGAAGTTTATTCCCTTATTTGTCTCAAGTAATGCCTTGGATAGATCTCCCCACAGGGACACCCTTTTCGAAAGTTTATCCAAGGATCTGCTGGAGGATTTTATGGCGTAAGTCTTAAAACCCTGCACGAGAGAGAATGGTCCTCTTAGACTTCAACATTTTGATGGGTTAGAACATTTCAGTGTTTCGGCACCTAGAGTACTTAAGTGCGAGTTCCCTTGTACTCGCAAGTCTCGAAACCCTGAATCGTGAAATCCCGAAATGACCATGTGTGGATAGGGTATGAAATTTCGGTGTTTTGGCACCCGGGGTACCTAAGTGTGAGTTTCCTTGTACTCGCAAGTCATGAAACCCCAACTTGAGAAATCCCGATGGAAGAAACCCCGAAATAAGATGAGCAGGTTTAAGAGTTGGTATTTCAGAGTTTCGGTATCCAGGAAACCCAAGGGAAAGTTCCCTTGTACTCGCAAGTCTCAAAACCTTGACTTGCGAAATCCCGAGGGAAGAAACCTCGAAATAAGATGAGCAGGTTTAAGAGTTGGTATTTCGGAGTTTCAGTATCCAGGAAACCCAAGGGTGAGTTCCCTTGTACTCACAAGTCTTGAAACCCCGACTTGTGAAATCCTGATGGAAGAAACCCCAAAATAAGATAAGCAAGTTTAAGAGTTGGTATTTCAGAGTTTCGGTATCCAGGAAACCCAAGGGAGAGTTCCCTTGTACTCGCTAGTACTAAAAACCCGACTTGTGAAATCCCGATGGAAGAAACCTCAAAATAAGATGAGCAGGTTTAAGATTTGGTATTTCGGAGTTTCGGTATCCAGGAAACCCAAGGGTGAGTTCCCTTGTACTCGCAAGTCCTGAAACCCCGACTTGCAAAGTCTCGAAATGATATCATGCAGATAAGTTACGATATTTTGACATTTCAGTATCTGGAATACCCAAGGGCGAATTCCCTTGTAATCGCAAGTCCCGAAATCCTGAAATGACAGCGCATAGCTAAATCTTGATATTTTGGTATTTCGATACCCGGGGTACCTAAGTGCGGGCTCCATGTATTCGCCAGTCTCGAAACCCCGACTCATGAAATCCCGATGGAGGAAACCTTGAAATAGTGGAGCATGTTTAGAGTTTGGTGTTCTGGAGTTTCAACTCCCAGGAAACCTAGGAGCGAGACCCCTTTTTCTCACATAACGCAAAATCTTGAAAGGAGAAATGCCGAAATGGATTAGTATGGATAGATATGGTGCTTTGATGTTTTCGACACTCGAGATACCTATCGACAAGTTCTCTTGTGCTCGCCAGTCCCAAAAACCCGAATTGTGAAACCCCAAAATAATAATAGTGCGGATGAGATATGGTGTTTCGGTGTTTCAGCACCCGGGATATCTATCGACAAGTTCTCTTGTGCTCGCCAGTCCCGAAAACCTGGGTTGCGAATTCCTGAAATAGGATGAGTGACATATATATGTGTGTGTGTGTGTGTGTGTGTGTGTGTGCAGGTTTCAGAGTTTTGGCTCCCGAGAAACCCAAGTGCGAGACCTCCTGTCGTCGCACATCCTGAAATCTCGATGGAGGAAACCCCGAAGGGTAGAGTACCAAACTTATTCTGGGTTGTTGTTAATCTCAATAAGTGGTTAGGTCCATTTTGGGTTTCGACCCTTTGAAATTCAAGAGAGAAAGGGATCGCTTACGTCATGACTCCCTGTATCGCCATAGCAGAAGTGCGTTCTCGGTAAGGACTATGGGCATAGCCACGGTCATATGAGGGACTTTAAAGGGAAAGGAGGGTTTTTGCTAGGCTCCTTAGAATTATCGGGGAGTGTTGTCCCTAGAGAATAAGGAAAGAAAGCCGAAAATTTTCTAGCCTCGTGGTGGGTGTGTGACATATTGGTATCAGAACATGGTTACAACACTTAGCTTGCTTGGGCTCATAGACGAGTTGTGCAGAGACTCCATTTGGAGTACTCATAAAAAAAGTAACCCTCTATCTTAACCCCCTTAATCACAAGTCGAGGTTAAGAATGAAAACTCCTATTGTGCATGTGCATGTGAAAAATATGAATTATGTACTGGTTATAAATGAATATAAACATTGACTAACAACCAGCATTGTTTTTTTTCTTTTGCACATTGTTAGCGACATTTCTTGTCCTAGGCACAAGAGTATTCGGGTATGCAAGTTGCACAAGAAGTGCCCGAGCGCAGCATGGAAAAATCTCGTTCTAAGGCATCCAATCAAGCGGGCGGGTGAAATTACGATGTCAGCAGCCCGGATCCATCCATTAGAGCAGATCAACGGTCATTGGGATATCGGGGCTACCACGTTGACTGATGTATAATGTCAAAGAAAGAGGCTTTATGCCGAGACTGAATCTGGGTCGTCCGATCCCGCGACACATAGTGTGAGATCTAGTCGGCATATTGGCATTCGGGAGCTCGAAGGGTGAGAGTCCCTTGTCATCTCACATCTCGAAACCTCGAACCCCGGAGTGCCGAAAGTGCCCAGAGTTGGGCCCGTAGTATCGTGAAGCAGCCTCAGCCGTTTATCCACAGGAGACACCTGGCGCGCGATTAGGCTCCTCACCTTTTCACCCATTGCGACTTTGAAATACAAGGAATAGCCCATCATATTCCCGATGCACGAGGTATCGGGAGCGTCCGAGACCCAGGCCCACAACATCACCGAGTAAGTTCAGGGATGTCAGATATGAGAGGGATGCGTGGCACCCAATTAGGCCATCTCGGCATTTCTCTCATCGCAGATGTGAATAAGCAAGGATTAACTCCCTCCAGTTGCGAACGCTGAAAACGTTTTGGGAATAGACACAGGGTCGCAGCCCGTGGTCACTTGGGAAAGAAAGAAAGGAGTTGTGCAAAAGGGGCCAAAGGCCTCGAGTCTAGTTGTCGAAAGGATCATCGTGATCTCCATGCGCCATCTGATCTGACCTCGATCCTGGTTTTCGCCTAGATTAAATGAAGACGGGAAGGGGTGGGTGAAACCTCTCCTCAGGAATTAAGTGCAAAGTATGGATAATCTGGCAAGCGGTCTGCTTGAGAGGGTCCTGTGTACCCATTTTTCTAAAGAAGCCATGCTGAGTCCTCGACCAGCCGGAAGTAGTCTACACACGCTAGCTTAGCACTTAATGGCTCAGCTACTCCCCTTGCAGGAGCCATGCACAGTTAATATGGCATCTGACAAAGAATACTCGTTCGAATTTGGCTAAAGGGACACCAAGCCTGGATAACCGCACACCGATGTTAGGCGATTTTCTCTAAGTATATAAACTCAGTCTTTGTATTTTGTAAATCATCGATGGTTGAGCAAGGCTCTCAGTGGTAAACTTTAATGAAGCACTATTTTCCTGGTTATGTCTGGACTCTTGAGACTTCTTGCCTTATGGATGTTAGTTTCTTTCATGTCTTTGTTTACACTGCGTTAAAGCAGCTCGGAATTGGAGAATCCAGTCGAGTTGTAACTGTTATAGGATGATGTAGAATTTAATCATTGTAATAGTTGCACTATTTCTAATCAGTCCATGTGATTTTCTTAGCGCTGAACGACTTGGAATTGGAGAATCCAGTCAAGTCCCCCCCCCTCTCAGTTCCTCGAAGCTCTGAACTAGAGGATCTTGCATTCAGAGTTTTTCTTCTACAAATTACGGAAAGGCCTGTTGCCTGAGGTAGTTTGTCCACTGCTCTCACCAAGTCTTCAACCTACTCATTTCCAAATCAACCCACTGACTGAAGTTAGATCAAGACCTCCTTTGTTCCTCGCATGCTAGACCCAGTCCCTAAGTTTGAGTGATATCTTCCCGAGTCTCTACCCATTTGATCACCCATTAAAACTATCATGACATAAAAACTGATGGGCATCAGGCTCTGCCCCTACTGCAATCCAGGAGCGACTTCCGACGCTAACATTTCTGGCGTCGTTGCCGGGGACGAAGTTGAAAATTTTCCCCGAGATTGAATGGCATTGAGCCTCCGATTCCAAAGGTGCATCAGGTATCAGAGCCTTTGAAGATTGCTACTGTGCACCTGGTGACTCCATTGTGACAACTCCACTGTGGTGAGCCTGTCGTATCAATTGTGGCTTTCAGAGGCAGGCACACGCAGTCCCATCCACAACTGCCTCTAGCTACACTTGAAACTGATCAGGAGGTGGCCCTTGGAAAAGGAAATGCCTCTGAAGGAGAAGCTATCGGCACTGAACCAGGTAATCCACCATCTCCTTCTGTAAGAACTCCATTTTCTCCTCCCCAGTTTCCTAGTAGACCGCTTTCTAAGGTTTCCCGTTTCCTAAATTTTGGGAGTGTCCCTGTTGAGGTTTCCCCCCCTGGTCTCGGATTAGAGGGAGAAATCCTTGTCACTCCCATTTCTCCTGAAAATGTACCTTGGCATAGACCCAAGACCACAGAAGATTTCCCCACCCCTGGCTTTACCGCTCCTCCTCTTGTTACTATTGTTTCTTCTGCGCAAAAGGTAACATCAGCCGATAGCCTTCTCCCTAAATCCCCTATTGTTTCCCACTCCCCTTAGAAACTCATCCCCAGTATCCCCTTTTCGGGCTCCTTCTCCTCCAAGTTCTCCTCCACACAATATCCCTATGGCAGGAGAAAATTCCCCTATGACCAGAATGGAGGCCATTATAGCCGCTAGGTATGCTCCCCTCATGCTACCACAGCCTCTCAACGCCCTCCCAGCAGATGGTTACCTCAAACAACTGCCCAAGTTTACAGGTGAGGGGGACATAACTGTAGAAGAACACCTAGAAGCCTTTTACAGTTTCACAGATGATAATAACATCATGCATGCAGATGTATGGATGAGGATTTTTGTCCATAGTCTCCAAGGCGAGGCTAGAAAATGGTTTAAGGCCCTGCCTCTTGGACCTATTGATGAGATCGAAGCTTTAGATAATGCCTTTTTAAGATAGTGGGGAGATAAAAAATACTTCATGTATTACATGACAAAGTTTGGGTCTTTGAAGAGAAAGGAAGGAGAGTCTGTCTCCGACTTCTCCAAGAGATTTAATAAAATGTACAACAAAATCCCTGCTGAGATAAAGCCCTCCGAAGCTTCTACAAAAATCACTTATGCTAGCACCTTTGATCCCGATTTATACCTCCTATTGAGGGAAAGAAGAGCCACTACTCTAGCCCATATGAAAGATGCATCCGTGGAGGTAGAATCTAATATATTGGTTGTTGACCGACTCAGGAACACTGTTGGTAGAAACATATCCAGGCAGAGGCCTGAAGCTTCCTCATCTAGCTCCTCTTCCCTATTCCTTCAGACAGATGAGACAACTAGAATAATAAAGTCACTTTTTGCTAGAATGGAAAGGTGGGAGTTAGAAGGGAAGCCCATATATAGAAATCCCCAGAATGCTGATGGTAGAGGTTTCAGGAGACCTGATACCAATGGACCACGGGCCTTCCCAAGGGAACAAAGGGAAAAATATAGAGAATATCAAAGGATTCAAACCCCTCTTCAAAATAACCTGGTTACTCATGAGGGAGGGGAGGAGATAGATGAGTTCGACCCCGAAATTCATTGTGTTGAAGGAGCTCCTCCTTTTCCCCATTTGACTCGGTCTACATATGAAAAATCCCTAATGAACATCCAAATCGATGAATTAGGTAAGGGAGAAAAGGCCGGTCACACCTCTAACAGATACAATCTCAGGTCAGAAAAGAAAGAAGGAGACTTTGACAGCCAAGACCAGCCCCTCATAGCAGATAGGTCGACTAAGTCTACGATAGCCACTACTAAAGAAAAGAAAACTCAGAGTGCTTCACCAATAGCCAAGGAGCCTGTCATTGAGGTAAGGGAAGCTCCTAATCCTATCCCCTCCTTCAATTTTGAGCATGATATTCAAAAGATTAGAATTCTTGTACCCCTATCTGAACTTGTTAAAAACGAAGATTTTAAAAGGTCCCTCTCCAAGTTGCTACAATCCGAGTCCCCCCAGCCTCCCTCTGACTCAGCGAACCTTCAAGATGAGAAACCAGTTGTCATCCTAGGTCCCATGGTAGAAGACAAAGATGATTCATCCCCTCCTTTCTACGCCTCCCTGAACATACATGATAAAGTGTTGCATAATTGGCTCATGGATTCAGGAGCTTCCCATAACCTTATGCCTAAAATAGTAATGGAAGAGTTGGGACTGGAGGCGACGAAAGCTTATCATGATTTGTATTCTTTCGATTCAAGGAGAGTGCAGTGTCTATTGGTCATCAAAGACCTAGTGGTTTCTTTGTTTCAGTTGACCATGAAGAGTGTGGTCCTGGATATTGTGGTAGCTGACGTTCCCCCCAAGTTTGGCATGTTGTTGTCAAGATCTTGGATTAAAAGACTTGGAGGAATGTTACAGATGGATCTCACATATGCCACCATTTCGGTCTTTGGAGGGGAACACAGGAGGTTGTACAGAGAAGCCCATCTAGCCTATATTGTCAGCGATGAAGCAAACGCCACTAACCACCCCATCTTTGCACTTGACACCGACTTAGGGTCTAGTTTGTTACAGATCACTGGAACTCCTGAGGGACCTTTACAGATAAGAAAGAAGCCCATTCTTAACCAACAGATACCTCCTCCAACCATCTCTATTTGGAAGATGTTATTTGATGGAGCTTCCTCCAATATAGGCGCAGGCGCTGGAGTGATTTTCATATCGCCTTGTCAAGAGACCATATCCCTGTCATATAAGCTGGAATTTGAAACCACCAACAATATGGCAGAATATGAAGCTCGTGTTCTTGGTATGAGGGCTGCAAAAGAAATGGGAATTAAGAAGGTGTCAGTGTTCGAATATGTAGAATTGGTAATCCAACAGGTCAAGGATGTTTACTGGGCCAAGCATCCTTGGCTCAGGAGTTACAAAAACGAGGTATGGGACCTGATTGATAATTTCTTCTCAGCTTTCAACATTACTTTTATCCCAAGGGAAGAAAATACCTCGGCCAACTCCTTAGCAGTCTCGGCTAGTCTGTTTAAGATCCCTCTGCCGCCAAAGATCCATGGTGAGGTCGAAATAAGATACAGACCATCCATCCCGGACAATGTAAAGCATTGGGAGGTATTTGAGGATGATCTTGAAATCAAAAATTTTCTTCAGACCGTCGATGAGTTTTTGACATTGCACATTGATCAGGATCCTGATCCTGAAGGTGACCCTCCCTCTGAGATATTCTTAAATAAAATCGTTAATGACCAGATTATTCAGTTGCCTAGCAACCACATTCCAAGGGGACTGGTCCCTTTAGAAAGGTTGTTCGACAAGAATGATGTGGCAGTTAAGGGTGTTGTTTCAAATAAAGATGCTAATATAGCCAAATGCAACATTGGCACACAGGAGGAACCTAAGTTTATCAAATTATCAAGCAGCTTGACCAATGAACAGAGGGCGGAATATACTGAGTTATTGAAGGAATTCGCTGATGTGTTCGCATGGGCCTATGAAGACCTCAAGACTTATGACACATATGTCATTGAACACAAGATCCCACTGAAAGAAGAGGCTAAGCCATTTAGGCAGAAGCTGAGATAGATAAATCCCATGTTGCTACCTGTCATGGAGAAGGAAGTGAAGAAATTGCTAGATGCCCAAATTATCGTCCCCTTGAGATATTCCGAATGGGTGGCCAATTTGGTCCCAGTAAGGAAGAAAAGTGGAGAAATCAGACTCTGTGTTGATTTCAGGAACCTGAACAGGAGCTCAAGGAAAGACAATTACCCCCTGCCCAATATGGAACAAATACTACAGAGGGTAACTGGTGCATCTAGGATATCCATGATTGATGGTTTTTCTGGCTATAATCAGATATCAGTCATACCTGAGGACAGAGAAAAAATAGCTTTCACCACTCCTTGGGGCACATTCATGTATGCCAAAATGCCTTTTGGATTGATGAATGCAGGGGAAACATTTCAGCGAGCCGTGGACATAGCCTTCATCGGGGAGAAAGATAAGTTTTTGGTGATCTACCTGGATGACATAACATTCTTCTCCAGGTCTGACAGAGAGCACTGCGGACATCTGAGGAAAGTTTTTTTGAAGTGTCGGAGGTTTGGCCTATCCTTAAATCCCAGAAAATCTTTGTTTTCTATGAAGGAGGGGAAGCTATTAAGCCATATAGTATCAGAAGAAGGCGTGAGGATTGATCCTAGCAGGGTAGAAGCAATTCAAACCCTGTCACTTCCTAGATCCAAGAAGGAAGTCCGGGCCTTTTTAGGGAAGATTAATTTCTTGAGGAGATTCGTCTCAAATTTTGCTGAGTTGGTGAAACATATCACAGCCATGCTCAGGAAGGGAAATGAAGTGAAATGGACCGCTGAACCCAGGGAGTCTTTTACCCAAATAAAAAGGGCATTGACTGAGGCACATGTGTTGATCAGTCCTGACTATTCCAAAGGATTCCTGATTTTCTCTTTTGCTTCTTTTGATACAGTAGCAGCGGTCTTGTTGCAGAAAAATGAGGAAGGGCGAGAACAACCCATTGCCTTTTTCAGCAAGGCATTAAGAGATGCAGAGTTCAGGTATGAAATCATGGAAAAATAGGCCTATGCCTTAGTAAAAGCTCTCAAAGCTTTCAGAGTCTACGTCTTGCACTCAAAGGTGACCGCATACGTTCCTTCAGCCTCTATGAAGGACATCCTTATACAACCCGACATAGATGGGAGAAGAGGTAAGTGGATTGCCAGGATCCTAGAGTTTGATCTGGAGATTAAACCCACTAAGTTGATAAAGGGGCAGGGTTTAGCCAAGCTACTGGTTGAATCCAATTGCAAATCCTTGGGGATTAGCTTCATCAATGCCTATTCAGAAAATCTGCAAGCTGAGTCGACCAATAAGAATTCTTAGGATGCCTTACCACTAGCAGCATGCACCTAGTACAAGGATATCTTGAATTTTTTACGAGAATTAAAGCCTCCTGATGGAATGGGAAAAAGCAAGGCAAGAGCTCTAAAGCTCAAGGCGGTCAGGTATTGCCTCATTGACCAAGCCTTGTACTGGAAAGACCCTCTAGGGATGCTCTTAAGATGCTTGGACCCGCAAGAAGCCCAGAAGGTTATAATTGATTTCCATAACGGCCTTTGCAGGGGGCATCATTTCTGGAAGACCATGACTCATAAGATCCTCAGGGCTGGATATTACTGGCCTACCTTATTCGTTGATGTCTATAGGGAAATTAGAGCTTGCATCAAGTGCCAAAAGTTCTCAAGAAAAAAATATCTCAAACCACTGCCATTAAAGCTCATAGTAGCTTCAACACCTTTTCAGCAGTGGGGGTTGGACTTCATTGGAGAAATTCATCCTCCCTCAAGTGGTCAACACAGATGGATCCTGACTGCAACAGACTATTTCACCAAATGGATAGACGCTACCCCTAGCGGGAGTACTTCTCACAAAGTAATCATCAGCTTCCTAGAGGATATCATATCCAGATTTGGCTGTCCCAGCAAAATCGTCACCGACAACACTGTCTCTTTCAGGTCTGAGCCTTTGGTTAAGTTCTGTGAACAATTTGAGATTTCACTGATCCACTCTACTCCATATTATCCTCAAGGAAATGGACTGGCAGAGTCTTCCAATAAAAGTCTGATCAAGCTCATTAAAAAATTATTGGAAGAGAATAAAAGAGCCTGGGATTCAAAGCTCAAATTTTCTCTATGGGCCGATCGGGTGACAAAAAAAAAATCCCTGGGCATCTCACCTTTCCAACTTGTTTATGGAATAGAGGCTATCTTCCCTACTCAGCTTGCTTTATCTGTGGCAAAATTCCTCCAGGACCTTGAAGGAGAGCCTGACCATATGATTAGAAGGATTCATCAGATGGTGGAAGTACAATGGATCAGAGAACAGGCCATGAACAGAGCCTACCATCATTAGCAAAAGATCAAGCAAACCTTTGACAGGAAGAGAAAAAAGAAAGATTTTGAGTTGGGCGATCTGGTGCTCAAATGGGATGCACCCAGGCAGGATAGGGGCAAGCACAGTAAGTTTGATGCCCTCTGGTTTAGGCCTCTCAATATCTCTGAGGTATTTTCAAACAACACTTACAGGTTGTAGGATTTGGAAGGTGAAGAATTTTTTGGTGGCCCAGTAAATGGGAATTTCTTAAAAAAATGTTTTTGTAAGCCGTAGGCGGCTTCTTTTGTTTTGTAAATATTGTTTTCTGTTTTTTGTTTCGACTTAATAAATGACTCCATAAACCAACAGCAAGACACTGGATCTGCAAAAAGAGTCCTTAGAGCATCGCAGGGATGACTCTATCCCCCATGGAGCCTAATGTTAGCAACATGTCTTGTCCTAGGCACAAGAGTATTCAGGTCTGCAAGTTGCACAAGAAGCGCCTGAGCGCAGCATGGAAAAATCTCGTTCTAAGGAGTCCAATCAAGCAGGTGGGTGAAATTACGATGTCAGCAGCCCAGATCCATCCATTAGAGTAGATCAACAGTCATCTGGATATCGGGGCTACCAATTTGACCAATGTATAACGTCAAAGAAAGCAGCTTTATGCCGAGACTGAATCTGGGTCATATGATCCCACGACACATAGTGTGAGATCTAGTTGGCATATCGGCATTCAGGAGCTCAAAGGGTGAGATTCCCTCGTCATCTCACATCTCGAAACCCCAAACCCCGAAGTGTCAAAAGTGTCTAGAGTCGAGCCCACAGTATCGTGAAGCAGCCTCAGTTGTTTATCCACAGGAGACACCTGGCGCACGATTAGGCTCCTCGCCTTTTCGCCCATCGCGACTTCGAAATACAAGGAATATCCCATCATATTCTCGATGCATGAGGTACTGAGAGCATCCGAGACCCAGGCCCACAACATCATTGAGTAAGTTCAGGGATGTCAGATATGAGAGGGACGCGTGGTGCCCAATCAGGCCATATCGGTGTTTCGCTCATCGTAGATGTGAATAAGCAAGGATTAACTCCCTCCAGTTGCGAACGCCGAAAATGTTTTGGGAATAGACACAGGGTCACAGCCCATGGTCACTTGGGAAAGAAAGAAAGGAGCCGTGCAAAAGGGGCCAAAGGCCTCGATTCTAGTTGCCGAAAGGATCATCGTGATCTCCATGCACCATCTGATTCGACCTCGATCCTGGTTTTCGCCTGGATTAAATGAAGACGGGAAGGGGTGGGTGAAACCTCTCCTCAGGAATTAAGTGCAAAGTATGGATAATATGGCAAGCGGTCTGCTCGAGAGGGTCCTGTGTACTCATTTTTCTAAAGAAGCCATGCTGAGTCCTCGACCAGCCGGAATAAGTCTGCACACGCTAGCTCGACACTTAATGGCTCAGCTACTCCCCTTGCAGGAGCCATGCGCAGTTAAGATGGTGTCTGACAAAGAATACTCATCCGAATTTGGCTGAAGGAACACCAAGCCCGGATAACCAAGCACACCGATGTTAGGTGATTTTCTCTGAGTATATAAACTCAGTCTTTGTATTTTGTAAATCATCGATGGTTGAGCAAGGCTCCCAGTGGTAAACTTTAATGAAGCACTGTTTTCCTAGTTATGCCTGGACTCTTGAGACTTCTTGCCTTATGGATGTCATTTTCTTTCATGTCTTTGTTTACACTGTGTTAGAGAAGCTCGGAATTGGAGAATCCAGTCGAGTTGTAACTATTATAGGATGATGTAGAGTTTGATCACTGTAACAGTTGCATTGTTTCTAATCAGTCCCTGTGATTTTCTTAGCGCTGAATGACTTGGAATTGGAGAATCCAGTCAAGTCCCCCCCCTCTCAGTTCCTCGAAGCTCTGAACCAGAGGATCTCACATTTAAAGTTTTTCTTCTACAAATTACTGAAAGGCCTGTTGCCTGAGGTAGTTTGTCCACTCCTCTCACCAAGTCTTCAACCTGCTCATTTCCAAATCAACCCATTGACTGAAGTTAGATCAAGACCTCCTTTGTTCCTTGCATGCTGGACCCAATCCCTGAGTTTGAGTGATATCTTCCTGAGTCTCTACCCATTTGATCACCCATTAAAACTACCGTGACATAAAAACTAATGGGCGTCGAGATCTGCCCCTGCTGCAATCCAGGAGCGACTTCCAACGCTAACACACACAAAGTGGAAGATCAACCGCAGGAAATTGCAGACGTAGAGAATGGTGACTCACCAAGAGGTGGGACTAGGCTCCCACAATAGAGACAAAGAGTCTAACGAAAGGAGGGCAGTAGGGAGCCCTCCAGATCTAGCCAAGACTATGAGGAGCCTCATGGTCGAATTACAGAGCTGCAAGGCTGACAATGAGAGGATGATGAAAGAACAAGAGAAGCAAACATAAATTAACACAGTTTTACCACAAAGCTTATCCGACCTACAAAGACAAATGCAACATGAACTTGAACTACATAAACATGGTCATATCAGTGGCCACACTGAGAGGAGCATCTCGAAAAGGGTCCATCCCAAAGGTAAAGGACAAGCGGCGGACGATTCTTTTGGGAAGGAAGCTGGCGGTTTGGAGGGATTTTCTAGTAGCAGAGCTAGTTCTTATTCTCGAAGAAGACAGAAGAAGAGAAATATTTCCAAGGGTCATAAATTTGAAGAATTCAAAAAGGCCAAACCACCCACCTTCGACGGTGAAATAAAGAAGGGAGAGGAAGCAGAGGCCTGGCTGCTTGGACTAAAGAAGTATTTCAGAGTCCATGACTTCTCAAAAAA